>CM062809.1:322156277-322397275 GCA_031772625.1 Pinus tabuliformis
TGATCTAATAGATCATCTATGTGAGGAAGGGGATAACGATTTTTTATCGTTATCTTATTCAGTGCTCGGTAATCAATGCACATTCTCCATGAGCCATATTTCTTTCTCACCAAGACAATTGGAGACCCATGAGGCAATGTGCTAGGTCTTATGAATCCTTTCTCAAGCAGCTCTTGTACCTGTTTCTTGATTTCTACATTCTCTAAAGTGGACAACCTATACATTCTGATGTTAGGCAGTGGAGTATCTTGCTGCAAATTAATATCATGTACTATTTCCTTTTTGGGTGGCAGACCTTTAGGTTCTTGAAATAGTATATCATATTTTGAAACAACTTTTTCTAAATCAACTTGCTGTTTAGCATTACAGCCCTCAAATACATTTGTTTTATTAGGTTTCTTTTCCTTTACAACCATCAATAAAAAATGTTTGCTTGAATTTACAATTCTTTTCATCTACCCTGAGTTTATGAGAGTATAATTATTCTTGAGTTTATGAGCTCTTACAATATATTTTATTCCATCTTTAACGAGTTGATACTTGTTTTTAGCTCTATAGAAAATGGCTTTTCTATCATACAAGTAAGGACTTCCTAAAACAATTCCACATATATCCAAGGGAACAATATCTAACTCAACCTCATCTACAAATGTTGGCCCAAAAGAAAATCTCATCTATCTAATCCAATTATCCAGCTTCTCTACATTCAACTCTCCATCATATATTGGTAAATCAAATTTAACATCTAATTTAATCAAAGATGTCTTCTTTTTGTTTTCAGGTTATTAGGAGGTGTGGGAAGCTTTTATTCCTTCCCTTTGCCTTTAGAGTGGTCATGGAGGAGAGATTCTTCTACTCCTTTATCTTGTGTGGATTTTGATGAATCCTCCTCTCTACCTTTCTTAAATTCTCTATACATTTCCTCTACCATGGATCTCATGGTCATGAAACTATCCATGAACTAAGGGTCTGATTCCAAGGGACTTTCTTCTGACATTTTCCTCTTAGGATATACTCTTCCAATTTCAGGGTTAGTTTAAACCAACTCTCCTTCTCCTAGTTTAAGCTTTGATCTAGTTAGCATTCAACAATAAAATCCAGCACAAGTTGTCTAACCTTAGTAACCTTGAGCTCTGATACCACTTGATCTGGAATTTATCAAATACAAAGAATTAAAGGTATTACAGACTCATGTGCATGGATGTGCCTATGTTACTTTATGCAACAGATCGATAAGATTGCGAAATACATAGACAATGAAGTAGTTAGAGAAAACACAACAGTAAAACATTTAAATAAAACAAGTTTAATAAGGAGTTCACCCAACGCACTTGGGCTACGTCTCCTGGTCCAGCCTTCAGTGGTGGCCTCTCTATTATGTTTTCAAAGTAGATTTTTACCACAGTGACCTCAATTTGAGTCTCACTCAATAGATATAAATCAGTGGGACTGGACTTGGATCCCCCAAGTCTCTGGAGTACACAGACTCTCCTTTACTAAAACTTGACCTCTATTGGTCACAGTAGTATGAGCCCAATCTGAGACTCAATACATGATAGATATTTACAGAGGAGTTTGCTTGAACCTCTCAAGCCTTCTCTGGAGTACACAGACTCTTCGACTCTCTTTGGCTCTATCTGGCTCGATGTTTCCTTCAGGTCATCTCGGCTTTGTTCTCTGATCTTAGCTTTCTTAATTGCTTTTCTCACTGCCTGCTTTGTTTATTTTAGTTCATGGCTTTAAAGCCAATCTGCTTCCTGACTGTTCGTTTCCGCTTCTCAACATTTTGGTTCTTCTACCTTTGTCCCTTTGAATTCCCCTATTCTGCATCATCATCATTGTGTAACGCTTCATAGGGAGGTGGCCACCTATTTCATAACAAACTGAGTGTCAGTTCTCTTGGAAATGTTTGAACTGTTGTTATTTCCATTTAACTCCTAGATTGCCTACAAACATGATTCCTCTGCCAACTCATTGTTCATGTCAGGCTTCAAACTTTTATACAACTCACCCTATTTATCCCGTTGAATATAGTCATCTATCAGATTGCATGTTCATCATCGATCTGGAGCCTCCAGATCTTACGGTCTCGGTCCATATAGGGAGGGTAGGTTGCATTTCATTTACCCATTCGATGTGAGTGATTTTCTCTCTCTTCTGTTGGACACATGGCACCCCGTGTGTGGCATCGAGCACGACTCGGTTGAAACTTCTTATCGCTCGAAGCCCTTTCGATGTCCTGCCGGTTTTCGTGTGGGACTTGCCTCTAACGGAATCGGCGAATTTCTTACAGTTTTTGACTTTTCAGGTCCGGTTTGCTCGGGGCTTTTTCTTCTTTGAGGGGTTTGCCCAAAAATATGCAATTAGTGACTTGTCACTAATCACATATCAGAAACCTCCCTCATTTCCCAAAAAAGATTCCCATTTTGTTGTTTTGTGGTAGCGCGCGTTACCATGGGCCAATGGTCGGTGCACTTGACTGAGGGTCCCCATTTCTTGGCGCTGCTCACAAATTACAATTGTTCGAGGATATTTATGCTAATCTTGACCTTTGTAAGACTAAAATTTTTGCATGAATTTTACAGAGTTATGAAAGATTAGAGAGTTCTTTAGGATCCAATTTGGATCAGTAGCCTACAATGCTTGTTCAACCAAGGCTTGTGTATCCATCACAACCAATACAACATGTTCCATCCATACCTACTACGCCTGTCGTTACGACTTTACCCCAGTCACAAGATCAGTTGATTGTATCTCAACCTTTGCAAGATGATCCTTCAACCTCTTACCCTGAAGTTTTAGGTCTACAGACTCAGTCTTCTCAGGCTATTTTACAACAACTGTTTGTGTCTAGAATCCAACAACCTCAGGCCAGTTTACCATTAACTGGGATGACTTAGACTTATATTGGTCCAATCTATTCACAACCTGGTCAACCTTGGCAGCGACATTACCAACAACAATAATCCCAGCAGTACCAAACTTATCCTGGACTTGGTCAAGAAGCCTATGTTGGGTTTGGTCAACAACAAGTTTACCCAGGTTCTAGTCAAGAAGCCTATTGTTGGGTTTGGTCAACAACATATTTATTCTAGTTCACAACAACAACCTTATACTGGATATGCTCAACAAATCTACCCCTATAAAGGTTACCAACAACAGATTTCTTATGTTGGTATGCAAAGGCCTATTGCCCAGGAAATTCCATCTTACTCTCATTATGCTCAACCCGACCTAAACCGCTAGTTTCCTTTTGTCGCAACACTTGAATTACCAGATTTAAATCAACTTACCAATGATCCCATTCTTTATGCAGTTTGGTTGCCAGTGATTCCACACAAATTGCCATATGATATTCCTAAGTTCAATGGAAACCCTGGAGAATATCTGTCTAATCACATTATGACTTTTTATTTATGGTGTTCATCCAACTCCCTAAATGATGATTCAGTAAGACTACGTTTTTTCCAATGAACGCTCACTGGTCTAGCTGCAAAGTGGTATACTGAATTACCACGAGCTTCATTTGACAAGTTCATAGCCTTAGCCACTACATTTTTAGCCCATTTCCAATCGCCCATCAGATATGAAACTAGAACGGAACTGTTGACCAACTTTGAACAGACCACTGCTACTCACATTTATGATCATATTCATAAGTGGTGTCTTCATTGTCGAATGGTCAAAAATTTTGTTCCTAATCAACTTTTAACTGAGTGGTTTATTAAATCCTTGTTGCCATCTATCACTAAGGATGTGGCTAAAGGAGGAGTTGTTACTGAAGAGAAAGTAATTTCTCATGCCCAATACTTAGACTTGATTTACACACCATTTGGCACACTCTACGATAAGATTCCAAATGCACCTAGACCAGCTTTTACTGTTCCACCACCTCCATCTAGTAAGGGCTCTCATGGTGGTGACGGTGCGATAGGTTCTTCAAGCACTCAAACAACAAGTAGACCATCTAGTCAAACACTTGATATTCCAAATCAAACCTCTAGTATACCCGATCATACACTTTCTTCTGAAATAAATTTCATGTCATCTGACAAAGGTAAAAATAAAAAACAACCTAGAAACAAGAAAAGGGGAAAACCAAAAAGAAACAAAATTCTCCACCTCAAGATAAATCATTTTATTCCTCTTCTCCAGCTAGGAAACCTTGTTACCCATGTTTAACTTGTAATGAGGATAATTTTACGCGAGACTGTCCTCACCGCTCTGAAGTCTCAAAACTTCTTAAGACTTCTAGTACATCAACTATGTTGACAGATCATTTTCCAAACCCAGAGACTCATTTGGGTTCTACAGATCATGCTTCCACTTCACAAGTGCTCATGCTATCTGCCAAGCCTAATACTAATGTTTTGGTGACTACCCGAAGTAAAGATTATGGTAATCCATCATTGTCATCGAATAATCAGGCTACAAATCAACCCAATACTTCGACTTCGACTTCGTCTGATTCTATTCCACCACCCATTGCACCATAGTTAACAATAAAACCACCTAAGGGATTTGTTCATAAATCTACATTCAACCCTCGAGCTCGAGCAGCACAAAATTATAACATAGTAGAATATTTGGCTCAGTCACCTTCTGCTATGTCGACGCTTGAGGTGCTTTAAAATTGTCCCTCCCAAAATCATGCTTTATTGTCAGAAATTGGTGGAATTGATCCAATGGATACCAATCTCGTAATTTTTAACCATGCAGGTTATACGCCACAAATACCAGCACAGTTAGCATCATTGATCCAAGCAAATGCTTTGAATCACCTCATTCACTGAACCATTGTTGGCGAAGGTGCATCTACTTGTATCATGTCAATGAATTGCTCAAAATCACTTTGCTCACCGCCTTTATCAGGATCACCTACAACGTTAAAAGCTTTTGACAGTTGCACATATACACCTTGTGGAATTTTAGGTAACCTACAAATAGAACTAAGGGTCAAAACGGTAACTGTTGAAGTTGAGGTCATTGACAGACACCTTGACTACAACATTTTACTAGGAATATCATGGGTTTACGCTATGGATGCTATGGTTTCGACATACTTTCGTATGATCACTTTCCCTCATAAATGTGGAACCATAGTAATTGATCAACTCGACTTCTTTTCCTCTAGTTCACATGCAATTGGAAGCATTCCATTAATTCACGGGCCTCCACTATCTCTTCAGAACATTGGAGTAGATCTCTTCAAAGATTCTTCCTTAATGGGAACCTTTTCACTATCGTCACCATCACAAACAGCAGAAGTTGCAAAAGTTGAGACCTGTAACATGATATCTTCCACTTCATCTAACTCATGGAAGATTTACAATAATTTCGAAGTTGATATGCGTAATGAAGCTATGTCACTAAGCCCAATTGAGCTTGCATAACAATCAATCTTTTTGGCTTGTGCAACTAATTCAAATCCATCATCACTCATTCTATGGGTTGATCATTCGTTAGAATATGGTACTTCCTCTAATCCCTTTTTACATACATTTTCTACTTATGAAGGAATCATCCAATCAATGATGATAGAAGAAGAATCATGGGCAGATTATCATCATTGATCCCATCTTCCATATTAAATAGAAGATATTCCAAATTAACTAAATCGCCCTTCAATATTTGATTTCCTTTCAAATTTTATATTTATAGACACAGTCAATTTCGAACAAAACTTATTGAATATCAAAGAAACCATTTCTATCGATATTTTGACCAAACATGGAATTCTAGAAAACATCCATGTTGGAAAATCTTGTTCTCCATCGGAACTTGAAACTTACCGTGCTCTTTTTCATGAATTCTACGATATATTTTCTTGGTCATATGAGGAAATGCCAGGTGTTGATTCTAGTATAGTTGAACAGAAGATTAAAATGTATCCTGATGTCAAGCCAGTACAACAACGCCTCCATCATGTTCATCCAATGAATGTTGTTGCCATAAAAGTAGAAGTTGAAAAACTTTTTCATGTTGGTTTCATATACCCCATTCCTCTTACTGATTGCGTTTCCAATCTTGTTCCTGTCATGAAGAAACAAGGAAAAATATGAGTGTGTGTTGATTATAGGGATGTTAATCATACTTGTCCAAAAGACAACTATCCCACTCCCTTTATCAACCAGATAATTGATGAATGTGTCAGATGTGAAATATTCTCATTTATGGATGGCTTTTTCAGCTATAATTAGATCAATATCCGCCAAGAAGACCAATCTAAAACTTCCTTTATTTGTACCTGGGGCACATTCACATATTATAGGAAACTCTTGGTTTGAATAATGTTGGGGAAGCTTTTGAGAGGGTAATGAATTATGCCTTCCATCACATCAAACACATCGTTCAACCCTATCTAGATGACTTACCTACTCATTCACAGAAATGGGTTGATCACCTGCAACATTTGAGAGCAATCTTTTTACCATGCCGACACTACAAAATTCGACTCAATCCACATAAATGTGTTTTTTGTGTTGGTTTTTTTCTTTCGATTGGTTTTGTAGTGTCCAAAGAAGGAATTTTACTTGACCCTTTGAAGGTTAAGGAAATTCTTGATCTGCCTCCACCTTCCAATTTACTTTAGTTATAGAGACTCCAAGGGAAAGCAAACTTTGTAAGTAGATCCATTCCCAACTATACTGAAATGGCTAAAGGATTTACACGTCTTTTTAAAAAGGGAATTACCTTCCATTGGGACTAGGTTGCGCAAGCTTCCTTTGATGCTCTCAAATATACCCTTATCCAAGCATCATTAATGTATTCCCCTAATTATCAGAAAACGACTATTTCCTGTATCTTACCGCAGCAGATTCAACCATTGCTATGGTTTTAGTCCAAGAAGAAGATGGGATTGAACATCTAAGATATTATTTGAGTCATAATCTCAATGATACAGAAGTTAAGTATTCTTACAAAGAGAAGCTAGCTTTGGCCTCCGTTCAAGATGTACAAATATTTTTCCATTATATCCTGCTCTGAAAGACCATTGTCATTTCAAATTGCAACCCTATGACATACATCTTGTCACGTCAATTGCTGGGGGGGAAATATTCAAAATGTATCGTCACTTTGCAGGAATTTGATTTAGAATTCATAAAATCCAAGTCAAATAAATATCTCTATTTTTTTGAGCTTCTTTGCGACCTTCCCTCTACTGCCATCAACTCAACAACAGAACCATCAATTCCAGATGAGTCTCTGTTTCTGATCTCGTCATCTAACCCTTGATATGGAGATATACTGATCTATCTCCAAATCCAAACTTTCTGGTCTGATACCTCTCACATGCAACAACAATGTATTCGATATCAAGCCAAAGATTATCTAATCATTAGCGGCACACTTTAGCATCATGGTATTGATACGACTCTTCATAGGTGCCTCACACATGAGGAGGCCGAGAAAGTTTTAAATGATTGCATTCTGGTGCTTGTGGTGGACATTTATCTGGTTATGCTACCACATAGAAAATTCTTCGTGCTGGTTACTTCTGGCCTACCATATTTAACAATTGCATTACTGCTGTCAGAAGTTGTCAAGCATGTCAGATTTTTGACCGTAATACTCGACTACCACCTACACCACTGCATCCTATCATCATTGCTGGACCATTTGCAAAATGGGGCATTGATTTCATGACATGTAACCCTCACTCGTCCAGGGGGCATGGGTACATTACTTTCGTTGTTGAGTATTTTACAAAATGGGCCGAGGCGATGCCTACATTAAACAATAGTTGTGAGACAACTGTACTTTTTTTCTTCAACCATGTTGTTGCATAGTTTGGTGTACCACAAGCTATAGTTACAGATCATGGTTCACATTTTCGCAATCACATGATCATTGAATTAACTGCCAAGTTAGGACTCTCACATGATAGTCCTACTCCTTATTACCCATAGGCTAATGGACAAATTGAAGCCATCAAAAATATCCTTAAGAGAATTCTTTAACAAATGATAGGAGTTCACAACGAAACTGACATTTGATCCTATACTCAACTTTGTGAGCTTACCGAACCCTAGTAAGAAATGCTATTGGATTCACACCTTTCCAATTGGTGTATGGCCTTGAGGAAATATTTCTAATACAATGTGATATTTCATCACTTAAACTCGCAATTGACTTGTTACCTGACACTTCTGATGAGGAAGCACATTTCTTAGAACTCATCCATCTAGATGAAACACGTCATGAAGCCGCATTAGCCAATGAGTCACATAAGAAATGAATTAAGGCACAATATGACCGCAATGTCAAGCCTCACATATTCTCAGAAAGAGACTTGGTCTTGCTTTATCATCAGGAAGTTGATAAATTAGGAGTAGGAAAATTTGAACCATTATCGATGGGCCCCTACATTGTCAAGCGTGTTTTGGCAAAAGGTGCCTACGAGTTGGTTGAATATGATGGAATTCCATTGTCACAACCCCGAAATGTGTTGTATCTTAAACATTATTATGCTTGATTGTGCATAGTAAAAACACTCTTTATATGCTTTGATTGCATGTGTGTGTCACAGTGTGACTTTTGGATTTTTTATGTGGTTAGTAATCCGCTTTGCATTTGTTACAGATGTCGAAATCTTTGGAACCATTTGTTGGTTATGTCGATGGTGCTAGTTGTAGTACGCAAAACTTATCCTCTAAATCATGGGCCATATTCTCTCCAAGTAGTGAGTTAGTGAGTCTTAAATCGATTTGTATCGATCGTTACATGAACAATATTGTTGAGTATAACACATTGATCGAACTCCTCTCTGATGCTATTTCACTTGGCATTCGTCGAATCATCATTAGGCTAGACTCACAACATGTCGTACTACAACTTACAAATGATTATACCGTCTGAAATCCAACTATTCATCATATATTCCTTAGAGTTAATCTCTTGGAAAGATATTTTGATTACATCGGATATCAACACATTTCCAAGAACTTTAACACATTGACTGATTCTTTAGCAAATTACGTGTTAAATATACATTTACGACATATGTAAAGAGTAAATTTTCAATTCACATCAAAAGTTGAATAGCAATACAAATAATCATATAAAAACACTAAAAGTAGAATAGATAGATGTTCAAAGTTTTTACAAAAATTTGTGTCCAAGACATGCTGGTCATCTGACCTCAAAACCTTAAAATGCATACAGTATATCATCCTAAGTAGATCTAATGATGCTCATGATAACAGGTCACTGCCTGAACTATCATGTGCAATAGCCTCATCCAACAGGTAGGTATACAAATAGTATGGCACTGTAGCCTCATTACTAACTCCTCGATCTGAACATCCGGTATACCAAGGGTTAACCCCTCTATATGTTCTAGCAACTCCGCTAGTGTCTCGATCAAATCTAAATCCTGGAGAACTGCTCTTCCAAAATTTCTCCCCACTAGTTCACCTACCTCCTATTGATGACCCATTGGTAAAATGGTGCCAACATCTATATACATGAGAATGTTTTTAGTTTAGTTATCAAAAAACACAAAAACATGTAAAAACTCAAAAAATCAAAAATTCATGGTCAAAACAATTTACCTATAGCACCCCATTGAGCACCCACTAGTAATCTCAAATCTGGATCTTCATGAAAATCCATCCCTGCATATGGATACTCGATTATAATATTTTGTCGATAGAGCCAACTGAAGAATGCAGTAGAAAATGAGATTGATGACTCACTAGCATGTCTAGCCTTCAACTGTACCCATCACTGCATCTGTGGATCTCTAGGACCAGCTAAACTCAGTGTCACATGCTGAGGTTGCATCAATGGAACTCTCTCCAAAGTAAAAGAGATCAATATAGGTCCATAGCTGAAATTTTTCATCTTACCACTTTTTACTTTAGTCAATTGCTCTTTGATCAAAGAGAGAATTGCCTCACACTAGTTCAACCTAGTTGGCTCGAGACACTCGAGCGCATACTGTATACTGCGGAGCCAACTAAAGAATGTGATAGAAAATGAGATTGATTACTGACCAACATTTATAGCCATCAACTCTACCCATCTATGCATACATGGATATTTAGGACTAGCTAAACTTAGTGTCACATGCTGAGGTTGCATTAATGGAACTCTCTCCAAAGTAAAAGCAATCAAGATACATCCATAGCTGAAATTTTTCATCTTACCGCTTTTTACTTTAGTCAGTTGCTCTTTCATCAAAGAGAGAACTACCTCACACCAGTTGAACATAATTGGCTCGAGAGACTCGAGTGCATATTACATGTATGATCTATTCATGACATGAAGTGTCATGCTATCTGCCAACTTTGTGATAGTAAAGAGGATTGTTTGCAAGGGAAAATCACGAACATCCCTCATGTTTATCTTCCCATCTTTGTTAACAGAATTGTCAAATGTAGTCCCTCACTGATTCACCCCCATGGGTAGAACCTGAAAGAGAAATAGCGGCACCAAGTCTCAACAATCTTGTGAGAAAGTAAATATCATCGATCAATATAGGGAGCACTTTGTCCCATAGGTGACAAACCCGTTCTATTGGATCCCATTAATGAACCAAGAACTGCAATAGTTCTAAATATTGCTTCATCCCGGGTAACCTGAAATATTTGAGTAACCTGCAATCTCTGAGGGCCTTAACAGTACCAAGATCATTTAGGGCAACCATATCCTATTCTTCATGTTCTCTTTCATGCCATGTGATAGCCATTATGATCTGATCAAAGTTTGAAATCACAGCATAGGCTTAGTTAGGATCCATTTCATCTAAAAGACAAGAGATTTTGGGTAAGGATGATGAATCAACACTCAAAACTGTGCCCAACGCACCCCTGGTCTATAGACAATGCACTACAGAGTAGGTTCCCTTATGTTTGACTACTCTGCAACATAGTTTTCGATGCATAAGGGCACGCTAATCCCAAGGCATGGTATATTTACCCTAGGGACCCCAAAATCCTAAAAACATTTCCTGAAATTGAAAATTAATGACCTTAAATGAAAGAGAAGAGGTAGATCTCCTACCTAGTCTTGACAGAACGAAGAATGATCCACAGAATCTCCCACAATCAACAGTTGATGTTCAACGTAAAAACTGGTTCAGAGCACAAAACTAAATGGTAAATGTCAAATGGTAAAACGACTTGGTAAATTCTTGTTTTATCGTTATTTCATGTTCATTAAATGAATAAACTATAGTTTTTACCTATTTTTACCAATGAAACAAGTATGTTTAATCCGTTTGCTATTTCTTTCAGTGGGTTTATAGCTAACATAGTGAATTTGATGTGCATGATCATAAAATGTACTTTTGACCACAGAGCATACTTTTATCTCTTTTTCGAGGTTTGTTAAACATCGGAAAAGGAACCCCCCTAGAGTCCTCTTTCAGCTCTTTTCAAACTCTCAAAATATGAAAAGATTTTCAGGCGCTTGTCCTTTTCAGCTTGTAATGGATTGGAAACAACATCTACTTAGTATAAGTTTAACCCTTTTCTAGACTGAGATAGATTACTTACGAAAAAGGTATACATTGATCGAACATCGTCAATAGGTTCTCTCTTGTATTATTTTACACTTTTTTGGACTTGAGAGAAAAATTTATGAAAAAGAACTTGTGGATTTTTCTTTTTGTCCCTTTTCAAACTCTCTAAACATGAAAAGGATTGAGTTCTCATTGTCGTTAAGCTCGTTAAAGCATCAAATAGTGACAAACTTTTCCATCATGACAAGACTGAGTTTCACCTTCGTTACACTCGTTAAAACATCACATAGTGATGGATTCACCTGAAGGGTGGAATTATAATTCAAGCATATGTTATACTCCTCAAGCTTGTTAAAAAATAAAGAGGTATTGGTCAGCAATGACTGGGGAAAATGGGAAAAGGGATAAATCACTCTATGGTAGCAAGTCACTCTTGAACATGACACTTTCGCTTCATCTTTGTGATTATTTGGGTTGGGTTATATGCTTAACGGTTATCATACCTATGGTCTATCACACCATCCATCACTTTAGTTTTGGGTAAATGGTACCAATTCATTCAGTGTCACCGACATGTTCAAGAAAAGTCACTCAGTAAACTTCATCCTTTACAATACTCATAAACCTTCATTTTCATGACCGCCATTCCTGAACATTATGTCACCAGTCACATTCTCTCTTCAAAATCATTACACTCGTTTTGTGTCATTGATGGGGGATACATTAAGGCCCTCCTGCGATGAGTGACTTCTTGTCGACATTAGCACATTATGCAGAAAATTGACTTAGAAACACCCTTCCAGTACCTTGAGGCTTGCATACATCAATGGCAAGTTTCTCACTTCTAGTGATAGGTTGACATCATATGCCTTTGACTGAAAGACTTTGTATGGTGTTCGACATCAAAACATATATTCACACCATGTAGAATGTACTATAGTACCTTGAGAATCATTATCATTATTGGTGATTTTTCTTGCGTCTGTTAACAGCTTTCATCATTTGTTTGTAATCAGACGGTGGCTTCCTATGTTCAAATTCAGATCACATTTTCACATGGTTAGACTCGTACTTGAGGAAACAGTTGGATGAGATAAGACCCTGGAACTAGTTTCATTCATCCAGGCTACAATTTCAGGAGAGTACTAAATCATCTGTACGACGGCTTTACATAGATGGTCATCTTATCATGGATCTATATTTATAGACGACTATCTGATTTATGTACATGTAATGAAAAGATTATATGCTAAGCATCGGTATCCCTTCCCTCAGCAATTCATGAAAAATTCAAAGATATCATGATATTATGTATTTTAATTGATGTAGGTCACCGTCTGCTTCAGATACTCCTCATCACATCATAAAGCATATCACTCAACATTATCATTTTTTTACTTCATTCATTAGGGGGCGGCTATTACATGTCTATTTGGGCACATCACTTGCGATGATCAGGTCATTGTAAACAAGGTCTATCAAACCCTAATTCAGCTGATACATGCCCTAGACATGGCACTTCAATGAGTTCTTTCATCCATAAAAGCTTCCTAGTTTGAAACCCTATCGAAATGCCACCTTGGGACACCAACATAGCCTTGGTCAAGGAAAACAACTCTTCATAGCAAGTAGGCCCATTCAGACCTGGGATGCATAGCACCTAGGCCCACTTAAGCCTGCACTGAGCGAGGATGCATGAAATTGGCATAGCATTCTGGGAAGATTCCTTGATTCTAGAGCATTCTAGAAGGAACCTAGCTCCGATCCTATCAAGATGAGCTTCACTTAGGATAGCCTTGAATCATCTAATCCTCTGTCCTCTCATCCCTTTGAACATGGAAACTAATTATCCAATTATGGAAAACCATTCAATGCCATGTTAATGACAAAACCACTTACATTCATCTATAAATTGAACTCCCATCATAGAGCCAAAGGATCTTGGATATTATAGAGAAATATTGTTGGTTTAGGGACTTGAAATCATTGTCAAGAAATGTTATGCTGTTGGATTGATGTTGCTATTGGTGTGATGAGGTTTTGGACTAAGCTGGATGAGTGACATGAGATCGAACCACATTGGGTGTAACTTATCCTTCTATCAATCAATAAAGTTGTGTGTCCCTTTTCCAATACTTTTGTCTACATCTATGACGAATGTATGTTCAAATGTTGTCGATTCCATTTGTTTACAATAAATAGTTCATATGCTTCAATTTTTGCCATATTTTGTTCCTTTTGGCAAGTACCAATTGAGCGAATTCAGTTTGAGCGGGAGGGATGGGAGCAACTCAAAGAAGATCAAAGGAAGTGAAGGATCACAAGTAGGTTCCATTATCTTATTTTTTTATTGTAGGAAAAGGTTAAACATCTTTACTTTAGTTGTTCTAAGTGTAACTACCCACTTAGGGAAGATGTACTTATCCGTAGGTGTAAATTCAATATAACACATATCGTAAGCCCAACGATTAGGTATCCGATCAGATTATTTAACATTCATTTATAAAGTGACTCATGTCATTTCCCAAGCAAGTCATAAGTCATGTGATCATTCACTTCCCAACTGGGAACAATGATTTATCATTCATTTTCTATGTGAATCATGTCATTTCCCAGGTGAGTCATAATCCATGTGATCATTCATTTCCCAAGTGAGACATGTTCCCAAGTAAGCCAATTCCCAAGTGAGTCATAAGCCATGTGACAATTCATTTCCAAGTGATTCATGTTCATAACTAAGCCATGTATGATTTGATTGAGGTAAACAAAACAAATAAATGAAAATAAAATATCACAATATTGGCTAAATGAGTGAGCTTGATGAAGTGAAACTTGACCTAGAAAGTATAATCCAATTAAGCATCATAATAAAAACAAATAGAATAAAATAAAATAAAAATAAAAATGTGATCAATTAACATCATTCCCCACATAACCAGATGTGTCATCTCATTCCTTATGATTAATTTCCATGTGGATCTAAGGGACACATCATCTTCTTAGTCAACATGCTAAGTCAACCCACCACTTCATCATCCATGTTAGTTTCCACATCGACTATCGTATGATCATGTCATGTCATCAAAACATGACAATAATGCAAAAAATTTAGAGCGCCATGAATTTTCATCTAGAACTTGAAATGAGGAAAAATTTATATCACCAAAAATCTCTTGAGGAGAATAAGATTATGGAAGCCTAAAAAGTGGGAAATTATGAAACATTAAGAATTAATAAGAAAACAAAACAAAACCAAATGAAAACAAAGGAAATTTTCATATGGGAATAGTAGTTATCTCTCTTTGAAATTAACAAAAAGAATTAATTCACATACAATATTAATAATAAGTGTAATCACTATAAAGATACATTTATTTATTTATGAGTATCTCCTTATGTTTATGAATATAATAGATATTTTCACTAATCACAAACATCAGGTGACTAATAAATCATTTCTTCAGGCCAATGTATGATGTTAATTTTTGTTGTCATTCAATATGCAAAAGACTAACCTAAATCATGACATGGGGCATTCACTTTTGTCGAGTATACAATTTCCTATGTGTGGTCCTCATCTCTCTACCCACGAGTGTCCATAGCCGCGATTAAGGTTCCTTTGTATTATACAAGAATGGCCCCATTATTATCAAGTATCCATAGGCCTAACAAGTTTAGTTGTACTTCCTAAACTATATGGTGCTTCCGACTTCCTTTTATTAGATTTTTAGATCACATTTATGAAAATATTTTAAATTTCCTTTTATTTGAAAGCTAGGCAAAAGGTAGTGGGGTGATACAAGAGTTATTTAGATTTTCTTGGTAGTTCACTTAATTCCAAATTTTAGCTTAAGATGTTCCTTCCATAAATTATTCTAAATATAAACTTATTTTAATGTTAGATGAATGGAGGAAAGAAGAACAAACTTGTAAGTAACCTAAAGTATAAATGTGCTAGTGTTATAGATATGAATTGATATCAATGAAGGAGTTCTACGACAAGTATATAATTTTTAATGGGAAGGAGTAGGTCATTGTATGGATGATTAAGTGCGATACTTTCATTTGTAGAAATGAATTTAATAATAACCCATATGCTATCATTTATGTGTTTAGGGTTACAACCCCTTTTCAAAATTTCATGCGAACAAAAGGAACATAAAAACTTGCATATTTCCAATAAAAGAATCATAACAATAAATTTGAAAGAGAAAAAAGGAAGAAGAAGGAAGATCATAGAAAAGTATAAAAAAACTTAATTAAAAATATAAAATAAAATTATTGAATTATAAGTCTTGAATAAACAAGATCTCAAAAAAAAATGTGTCATCATAACACTTGTTCAAAAATGGAAGGCAAGGAGAAATTGTAAAGGATAGTTTGAATTGTAAAAATTTGAATATGCTTAACTGTTTTGCGTGTAACTGCATCCTTTCAATTAAATTAAGATTGTGACATATTAATTTTACTTAAGATCATTTTATTCAAGGTTTTTATTTAATGAAAATATAAAAGAGCGAGTTTCTAAAATCCTTAAATAATTATCAGTGTTAAAAACATGAGAGCCCCATTAATTAAGCTACATGTCCAAAGATTAAATGGAAAGTTATGTGTGACTATAAAATTAAAATTTTCTACATTTTACTCTCTTTCATAGTGGATTCACACTTTAAAACCCGATTATATTAGACATCTTATGTCAATTTTTTTACTGTAGAAAACTTATAGAAGTTAGAGATAGGACTTGAATGAAAATGTTTAATGGATGAAGCATGGGTACGACGAAAAATATCTAGGAGAAGAAAGAAAGTGAACTTCCCTAAATATGTCGTGATGACGTTGTGTCCCCTACTTGACATAACTTCACTATCTAAACATATTGATTCTTTAAGTACGGTGGAGACAAGTACTTAATTCTAAACACTGATAATTACTTTAGATGATTATATGTATTCTTTTAGCATTTACAACTTATTAATATTAAACTTTATAAACTCAACCATTAACAATAGAAGAAAATAAGAGATCACAATGCACAAGAAAAAAATAAATTTTACTATGGGAAAACCCACTTGGCCTAAAACCCAAAAAAAATCTTTCCTTAGAGAACTAATTCAATAATAGATATCAAAGTCAAAGCTATGGACATACTAACTAACAAGAGAATCCATCAAGTGTCCAAGTCATCCCTCCTCAATGTGATTGTAATCAGAAGAGTGTTAATAATTTGAATACCTTTTCAATAGAGAAGTTTCATAGAAGATATGGTCCTTATGCATAGTGATAGACCTTAGTAGTTTGACCCTTTACCATAGATATTACTCACAAAGTATCAACCTCTTTTAATAAAGGTGATCCGTAGAGTTTCAACCTATTTCACATAGATATTTTGGCTTTCTTGCATAAGGATAACTCACAAATGTTTGACCTCCTAGTTCACATAGTTTCGGTGTTTCAATATAAATATATACCATAGAAAATGTTTGTCCCTTTCAAGATATTTGACATAAATTTTATCTTCTCCTTGACCTTTGATCTCAACCCTTTCTTGCTTTATATGCCTTGAATATATTATGCTTGATTCTTACGTTGAATATGTTGGAGAGGAGGACAAATGACTTCAATATATAGTGAATCCATGGATTGAATGGTTGCCACGAATAGTTGATATGACTTGAAGGGTAAAGGTCTGACTTGGACTACTTGTCATGCTAAAACAAAAATTTAGTTTTTTCTTTTGATATTTACAAAAATACTTTAATTTTTCTTTTGAGCAAGAATCACACAGCTTACATAAATACCAAAAACATATTATGAATATTTACCATAGATAAAAAATTCAAAACTCCCTCTTAGTTAGAGAGGTATTCATAATGACTATTAAGATGATCGCAAGTTGAAAAATTCTCTAAGGAAAGATCAATATTTAGATAAGCAAAACCATCAATATTAGAATTACTAGCATCAACATAATCACATTTCACCATAAAAAAACTATAGACATAGTCTACGAGAAACACCATATGCCTTATCAATGATAAACAAGGCCATGCAAAAAGGAGATCTGAGAATGATGCTAGGAGGATTTTTCTCACTCTAGAAAGAGATTCGAGCAACCTCTAGGAATATTCTCCAACCACAGTCTAATCGACATTGGAATAATATCCTCTACTAGACCATTCTTTAAACCAAGGTTAAAGTGACACGCGAAGAATTTCTTCTATCAAACTATTCTCCAACTAAGGTCATAATGACACAAGGAGAATACAAAACCACTCTCCAACCAAGGTCATGAAGAAAAGGGGAGAATTTCCATTCATAATCAACTCTCATCATCTCTCCTCTCAATGAGAGAAGGAATATCCACAAACCCAAGCTTGTCCCAAAAGTACATAAACTTCCTTATATAAAGAGGCATCATAAGAATATCAACTATCTATTTATCATTGGAGATGTACTAGAGCTTCACAGCTTCCATCAACACCATCTCTTGAGTGTAGTGATACAAGCTTCAACCTGTCATCATAGTCGTCACGAGCACCTCGTCAAAAAATAATCCAATAAATAGCCTCATAAGTGATACTTCATATAATCTTGTCAATCCAGCTACAATACACTCGACCTCTTGCATACTAAGTGCAACAGATGACTACTTTACACTTATCCAAGAAACTTATAATGGAGCCCAAAGTGAAGCAACACATTCTTTCTATCTTCAACACTCCCTTCATAAACTAAGTCTGCAGATGTACTTCACATCCATGAACAATTGTACCATGATGGTACAACATGTTGAGAAACACATCTTTTCTTAACCATAAACTATTATGTTCCCTTCACTAGATCACAATTTTTTTCTAGACACCCAAACTTGGTGCTCCCTCTCACACTCAAACATTTCCTTATGTGGTATTTCAAGTTTCTCCCTTTTCCACTACTCTCATTTAGTATATAATCTATCAATAACAATCCATAATATCAAGCTTAGAGGTCATCTCCCTCTAAAGTATATAGTGATATTTCCTACTCGCAATCTTGAGGTAGCTCTTATGTACAACATTTCCTACTTGTATTTTGAAAAATGGAATTCCTTTCCATTGGGACCAGGTTGCGCAAGATTCCTTTGACACTCTCAAAGATACCCTGATCCGAGCATCATTAATGTATTCCCCTAATTATCAGAATGACTATTTCCTATATTTCGTCACTGCAAATACAACCATTTCAATGGTTTTAGTCCAAGAAGAAGATGGGATTGAACATCTGATCTATTATTTGAGTCGTAATGTCAATGATACAGAAGTTAAGTATTCTTACATAGAGAAGCTAGCTTTGGCCTCCGTTCAAGATGTACAAATATTTCTCCTTTATATCCTGCTCCAAAAGACCACAGTCATTTTGGATTGCAACCCTATGACATACATCTTTTCACATCAATTGTTGGGGGGGAATATTCAAAATGGATCATCATTTTGCGACCTTCCCTCTACCGCCGTCGACTCAACAATGGAACCAAAAATTCCAGATGAGTCTCTATTTCTAATCTCGTCATTTGACCCTTGGTATGGAGATATAATGATCTATCTCCAAATCCAAACTTTTCGATCCGATACATCTCACTTGCAATAATGATGTATTCATTATCAAGCCAAAGATTATCTAATTATTGGCGGCACACTTTACCATCATGGTATCGATACGATTCTTCGTAGGGGCCTCAGACATGAGGAGGCTGAGAAAGGTTTAAATGATTTCCATTCTGGTGCTTGTGGTGGATATTTATCTGGTTATGCTACCCCACAGAAAATTCTTCGTGCTAGTTACTTCTAGCCCACCATATTTAAAAATTACATTAATGCTTTCAGAAGTTGTCATGCATGCTAGATTTTTGACCGTAATACTCGACTACCACCTGCACAACTACATCCTATCATTGCTGTTGGACCATTTGAAAAATGGGGCATTGATTTCATGACATGTAACCCTCACTCAACCAAGGGGCATGGGGATATTATTTTTGCCATTGACTATTTTATGAAATGGGCCAAGGCAATGCCTACATTAAACAACAGTGGTGAGACAGCTGCACTTTTTTTCTTCAACCATGTGATTGTACAGTTTGGTGTACCACAAGCTATAGTTACAAATCATGGTTTGCATTTTTGCAGTCACATGATGATTGAATTAACTACCAAGTTAGGACTCTCACATGATAGTTCTACTCCTTATTATCCATAGGCTAATGGACAAGTTGAAGCCATCAAAAAAATTCTTAAGATAATGCTTCAATGAATGATAGGAGTTCACAAACAAAACTAGCATTTGATCTTGTACTCAACTTTGTGGGCTTACCGAACCTCGGTAAGAAACGCTACTTGATTCACACCTTTCCAATTGGTGTATGGTCTTGAGGAAATATTGCCAATACAATGTGATATTTCATCACTAAAACATGAAATTGACTTGTTACCTGACACTTCTAATGAGGAAGCATGTTTCTTAGAACTCATCCATCTAGATGAAACACATCGTGAAGCCATATTGGCAAACGAATCACATAAGAAACAAACTAAGGCACAATATGACCGCAATGTCAACCCTCACATATTCTCAGAAGGAGACCTAGTATTGCTTTATGATCAGGAAGTTGATAAATTAGGAGCAGGAAAATTTGAACCACTATGGATGGGCCCCTACATTGTCAAGTTTGTTTTGGAAAAAGGCACCTACGAGTTGGTTGGTTGTGATGGAATTCAATTGTCACAGCCCTGAAAGGGGTTTTATCTTAAACATTACTATGCTTGATTATGTGTAGTAAAAACAATGTATATATGATTTGATTGCATGTGTGTGTCACAGTGTGACTTTTAGATTTTTTATGTGGTTAGTAATCCACTTTTCATTTGTTATAGATGTCGAAATATTTGGAACCATTTGTTGGTTATGCCAATGGTGCTACTCGTAGTACGCAGAACCTATCCTCTGCAGCATGGGCCATATTCACTCCAGGTGGCGAGTTAGTGAGTTTTGAAGGGATTTGTATCGGTTGTTATATGAACAATATTGTTGAGTATAGCACATTGATCAAACTCCTCTCTAACTCCATTTCACTTGGCATTCACCGAATCATCATTAGGCTAGTCTCACAACTTGTCGTACTACAACTTACAAATGTTTATAATGTCTTAAATCTGAGATTCATCATATATTCCTTAGAGTTCGTCTCTTGGAAAGACATTTTGATTACATTCAATATCAACACATTTCTAGGAACTTTAACACATTGACTGATACTTTAGCGAATTACGTGTTAAACAGACATTAATGACATATGTAAAGAGTAAATTTTCAATCCACATCAACAGTTGAATAGGATTACACATAACCATATAAAAACACTGAAAGTAAAATAGATAGATGTCCAAAGGTTTTACAAAAAATTATGTCCAAGACATGTTGGTCATCTCACCTGAAAACCTCAAAATGCACACAATAAATCATCCTAAGTAGATCTAATGATGCTCATGATAACAGGTCACTTCCTGAGCTATCATGTGCAATAGCCTCATCCAATGGCTAGGTACATGAATAGTATGGCACTGTAGTCTCATTAATAACTCCTCGATATGAACATCCAGTATACCGAGTGTTAACCCCTGTATATGATCTTGCAACTCCGTTAGTGTCTCGATCAAATCTAAATCCTAGAGAACTGCTCTTCTGAAATTCTTCCCCACTGGTTTACCTACCTCTTGTTGATGACCCATTGATCGAACGGTGACAACATCTGTATACATAAGAACATTTTTAGTTTAGTCATGGAAACATCAAAAACAGAAAAACATGTAAAAAATCAAAAAATCAAAAATACATGGTCAAAACAATCCACCTATAGCACCCCATTAAGCACCCACTAGTAATCTCAAATCTGCATCTCCATGAAAATACATCCTTGCATATGGATACTCCTTGATGACAATATTTTGTTGATGGAACCAACTGAAGAATGCGGCATAAAATGAGATTGATGACTCACTAACATGTCTAGCCATCAACTCTACCCATCACTGCATCTGTGGATCTCTAGGACTAGCTAAACTCAATGTCACATGCTGAGGTTGCATCAATGGAACTCTCTCCAAAGTAAAAGAGATCAATATAGGCCCATAGCTGAAATTTTTCATTTTACCATGTTTCACTTTAGTCAGCTGCTCTTTCATCAAAGAGAGGATTGCCTCACACCAGTTCAACCTAGTTGGCTCTTGGCTCGAGACACTCAAGCGCATACTGCATGTATGATCTATTCGTGACATGAAGTGTCACACTACCTCCCAACCCGATAGTAAAGAGCATTGTTCGCAAGGGAAAATCACGAACATCCCTCATGTTTATCTTTCCATCTTTGCCGACAAAATTGTCAAATGTAATCCCTCACTGATTCACCCTCATGAGTAGAACCTAAAAGAGAAATGGAGGCACCACGTCTCGAAAATCCTATGAGAAAGTAAATATTATCAATCAATATAGGGAGAACTTTGTCCCTTATGTGAAAAACTTGTTCCGTTGGATCCCATGAATGAACCAAGAACTACAATAGTTCTAACTATTGCCTCATCCCGGGTAACCTAAAATATTTGAGTAACCCGCAATCTCTGAGGGCCTCAATAGTACCAGGATCATTTAGGGAAACCATATCTTGTTCTTCATGTTCTCTTTCATGCCATGTGATAGCCATTCTGATCCGATCAAAGTATGAAATCACACCATAGGCTTAGTTAGGATCCATTTCATGCAAACAACTGAAGAGATTTTGGGTAAGGATGATGAATCGAAACTCTAAATTGTGCCCAATGCATCCTGGTCTATATATAGTGTGTTACAAAACAGGTTCCCTTCTGTTTGACTACTCTGCATCATAGTTTTCAATGCATGAGGGTGCACTGATCCCAGGGCGTGGTATATTTACCCTAGAGACCCCAAAACCCTAAAAATGTTGTCTGAAATTGAAAAATAATGACCTTAAATGAATGAGAAGAGGTAGATATCCTAGCTGGTCCTGATGACATGAAGAATGATCCACAGAATATCCTGCAATCAACTGCTGAAGTTTGAGGTAAAAACTGGTTCAGAGCACAAAACTGAATGGTAAATTGTTAGACCAGGAGGTAACTCCTCAAATCAATTCATGATATTCATTCAAGTTGGTCTTTATTATATACATGAGGAAGAGACTTTTCATTTCATCTCCCAGTGACTCTTGATACTTTCTATTATTTATTTACATCAATTTTATTTATTCACCCAATCCTGATGATTAGGTGTCAACTCCCCCCCCCCCCCTTAATCTGAAGGGATGTTGGTGAGTCCAAGCATCGTTCTGAATCTTTCAAGCTTTTCTCTTCCAACCGCTTTGCTGAAGATGTCTACAATTTTCTCATTAGTGGAAGAATGGTAGAGATGGATTGTTTTGGCCTCAACATGATGTTGAATCAGTTGATATTTAGTATTGATGTGCTTTGTTCGATCATGGAACTTTGGGTTCTTGGCCAACTTTATTGCTGAGGTATTGTCAATCATGAGTGGAGTTGATTGTACTTGTTTTACCTGCAAATATTCAAGAATTTTCCTGAGCCACACAATTTCTTTTGTTGCCTAAGTTTTTGCCACATATTCTACCTCTGTTGTGGAATCTGTTGGAACTGATTATTTGCGTGATCTCCAGGAAACAGCTCCTGATCCAAGACTCATAGCATAACCTGAAGTAGATACCCCAGTTTCTTTGTCTCCATCGAAGTTTGGATCAGAGTATCCAGTCAAGCTGAAGTTGTCCACCTGTGTATACTTGATTCCAAAGTCTTGAGTTCCCTTCAAGTACCTTAGAACTCTTTTTACATCAAACCAATGTCCCTCACAAGGCTTTTGCATAAACCTGGAGAGGTTTCTAACAGTAAACGAAATGTCTGGTCTGGTAGCTGGATGCTATTATCACTGGCATGCACGGGCTGGGAGACAGAGTAGAGAGTGTTGAGAGGAAATCATCATGGGAAGGACAACAACCCAATACCATAAGGAACCCAAATTTCAGGAAAACTCAGAACTCAAACGCTGGTAGATCTAGCCCAGGCCGTGATATAAGGACTCCTTTCCAAGAAAACTATACAGAAGCATCCACATCTAGTGATGCCATAAACGACACTCACATGAACTTGGTGGATTTGAAGGGTGAGCAACAAATTTTCCTAACTCAACAAGACCAAGATGAGCATGACTTTAATCAATTTTAGACCCAGTCAGGTGAGTCTTTTGACTTCAAACAAGGTTATGATTCAGTTGTTTATGAATTGCACAAACAATATAAACTGAGAACTAGAACAATTGATGTAACCGAGCTCATCAAATAGAAGGAATCAAAGCACCCCAAGAAGATTAAGGACAGAGCTGCTTCCACAGAACCGACCAAACAAATAATCCCAGATTCAAAAGAAGTCACAATAGAGGATATAACAGACACACCAGACATGCAGCCCTCTAATGATCAGCCTCTGCTACCTTCGTCCTCAAAGGAAAATGTAAATAGCACTCCTAAAAGCCTTCCCAAAACAAAAATACCGCAAGGTACCACTCACCATAACACTGATAATCAAGAGGAAAACGCAGAAAATACACTTGAAAGGGGGAAATCTGCTATTGCCAACACAAAGACTCCATTGGAGAAACCATTCAACTTAGAAGCAGAAATAAGCAAACTTAAGATTTCCATCCCCTTATCTGAACTTGCAAAGCATGATGTGTATAGGCAACAAATCTAAAGATCACTGCAAATGCCAGAGAATAGGGATGATGTGAATGTTTTAGATGATACACCTGAGTTGCTTTTTGGTCCAAAAGTTGATGGCAAATCAGCACATGGAGCTGTTCTACCCTTTTATGTCAGTCTGCACATACATGATAAAATTTTACATAATGCAATGTTTGACTCAGGTGCCTCACACAATCTTATGCCCGAAGCTGTAATGGAGAAACTAAACCTTGATGTCACAAGACCCTACAAAGATCTATTCTCCTTTGACTCAAGTCAGGTCAAGTGTTTAGGCTTAATCAAAGACTTATGTGTCTCCTTAGTCCAATTTCCCAACAAGACAATCCTAATGGACGTGGTGGTTGCTGACATCCCACCAAAGTATGGCATGCTCTTGTCAAGATCTTGGGGGGCAAAACTCCAAGGATCTCTCCAATTAGACCTCTCCTATGCCACTATTTCAGTCTTTGGGCAACCAAAGAGACTGTATAGAGAAACACTGATGAAGTATGTGGTAAGTAGTGAGGAAAAGCCCTAGAATTTCCCTATCTATTCAATCCATTCTGATATGGATTCTTTTATTTTGTTTAATGATGAAACAAGTCCTCCAACTAATGATAAGCCTATGGCTTTAGTACAACAAGAACACATCAATGAAGAATCGGTTGCACATACCCATGAGACTGTCACAACGGCCAATGCAACCAACACACAAGAAAAACCTCCCGAAACACAAGACTCGGGTCTGCCCAATCCTAAAATGACTGAAACTCTTAATACTAAACACAAGCAAGAAATCACATGGTATTTAGAGTTTGACGGCTCTGTTAACAAGTTAGGAGTAGGGGCAGGAATATGGATTCACAATACACACAACAACCATGCAGAGGGTCATGCTTATAGACTGAATTTCAAATGCACCAACAACATGGTTGAGTATGAGGCACTCCTCTTGGACCTTAAGCTGCTCAAAGCTTTAGGAGCTGCCAAAGTTTCCATTCTAGGTGAGTCAGACCTAGTAATCCAACAAATGAAAGGCAACTTTGTTACCAATGATAGAAGGCTAAGAGCTTATAGGACTGCTGCCACTGCAATACTTGATACCTTCACTGAATCCAAACTTGCTAAAATTTCTAGAAGCAATAACATGCATGCTCACAGCCTAGCTACTTTTGCTAGCACTTGCAAGCTTCCTTTTGAGCCCAATCACCACTTTACTACTAAGATAAAGCATAGGCCTGCTGTCCCTAACAATGTTAAAGATTGGCAAGTGTTTGAGGATGATGCTCAAATCAACAATTTTCTTACCCTACAGCATGAATTTTCAGGCCTAAACATTGATATGGATGCCATGGATGATCCACTGCAAGCAATAAACCAAATCCAGCAAACTGTAATAGCTGAAATAGCTAGAAAATTGCTACAGCCAACCATCTTTGATGAAGAAAACATAGAAGCGTTGAAACAGATGCATTTGGAGGAAATAGCCAAAACAGAAGCCAAAATCATTGATTTAAAGGATAACTTTTTGCCTACTGGCCTCACTCCACTAGAAGACATGTTTGATGCCAATGATGTCCCTAAAAAGCCTAAGATGCAGCCCCTAAATGTTGTCGTAGAAGAACACAACATTGGGACAACAGAGAAGATCAAAATGATCAAACTATCTCAATCTTTTCCACCCGATCAAAAGCCCAAATATGTTGATTTGTTCAAAGAATTCCAAGATGTATTTGCTTGGAGTTATGAGGACTTGAAGTCCTATGACACCTCAATTATTCAACATACCATTCCCTTGAAGCCAAATCAAAAGCCCTTCAAACAGAAACTGAGGAGAATCAATCCTGTGCTTCTCCCTTTAATTGAGAAAGAAGTGAAAAGAATGTTTGAAGCAGGTGTCATAGCACCCATTAGATTTTCTGAATGGGTATCCAATCTTGTTCCCACAAGAAAGAAAACAGGTGAGATTAGGCTTTGTCTAGATTTGAGAAACCTAAACCAAGTCTCCCTTAAAGACCACTACCCATTGCCCAAAATGGACCAAATCCTACAAAGAGTAGTGGGGTCATCTAGAATCTCTTTGCTAGATGGCTTTTCAGGTTTTAATCAAATACTGGTTCACCCAGATGATCAAGACAAGACAGCCTTTACAACACCGTGGGGAACATTTAAATATGTGAAAATGCCTTTCGGCCTAAAGAACACAGGTGCCACCTTTCAAAGGGCCATGGACATTGCATTTGCCAAGGAAATCCATTATTTCTTGGTTGTCTACCTTGATGATCTTACCCCTTTCTCCAAATCTGATCAAGAGCACCTAAGACATTTGAGACAAGTGTTCCTAACATGTAGGAAATATGGCATTTCCTTGAACCCCAAGAAGTCTTTATTTGGCCTTGAAGAAGGCAAATTACTTGGACATATCATTTCAAAAGACGGGATTAGAATTGATCCGGAAAGGATCCAGGCCATTCTCCAAATCCCATATCCAAGAAACATAAAAGAGCTGCAAGCATTCCTAGGAAAGATCAATTTCCTAAGGAGATTTATCCCAAATCTAGCCGAGCTGATAAGACTGTTGAGCAACATGTTAAAGAAGGATGCCAAGGTAAAATGGTCTCTTGAAACCAAGCAAGCATTTGAGAGTATCAAAGTTGCCCTAACTCAAGCCCCAGTCCTCACAAGTCCAAAATTTGATAGGGACTTTATCATATTTTCATTTGCATCTGATAATACCATAGCTGTTGTCCTATTGCAAAAGGATGATCAAGGAGCTGAAAAGCCAATTGCATTTTTTAGCCGAGCCTTAAGAGATGCACCCCTGAAGTACCAAATCATGGAGAAGCAGGCCTATGCCCTTGTTAAATCAATCAAAGACTTCAGAATTTACATTTTATATTCACACGTGACTGCCTATGTCCCAAATGCTGTTGTAAAAGACATATTAACCCAAGAGGGGTTAGAAGGCAAAAGAGGCAAGTGGATTGCTAACATTCTTGAGTATGACATAGAAATAAAACCAACCAAGCTAATAAAGGGACAAGGTTTAGCCACACTGATGTCCGAAACAAACTTTCAAGCCTTAGACATCAACCAACTGGACAATGAACAGGAGCTGGCGACTCCACAGATCAGTGACACCTTTTTGCAATCCCCATGGTATGCTGATATTTGCTTTGTATTGTTAAACCTGTTTTCTCCCCCAGGATTGTCCAAAACTAAGAAAATATTTTTAAAAATGAAGGCTTTGAAATTTTGTGTCTTAGATGGTGCATTATTTTGGAAAAATCAAGAAGGTATATTGCTTAACTGCTTGATTGTGAATGAAACTAACAACGTCATGAAAGAATTCCATGCAGGGGACTGTGGAGGACATCTATACTGGAAGTCCACTGCTGATAAAATTCTAAGGGCTAGTTTCTATTGGCCCACTTTGTTTGCAGATGTAGAGAAGTTTGCCACGTCATGCCACAATCGCCAAATCTTTGAGGGCAAGAGAAAGCTGCTCCCTTTGCCTCTTAAGCCCATCTCAACCGAGAAGCCTTTTCAACAATGGGGTCTTGACTTCATTGGAGAAATCCATCCCTCTTCCTCAGGCCAGCATAAGTGGATCTTAACAGCTACCGACTATTTCACTAAATGGATTGAGGCCATCCCATGTAGGCAAGCCAATGACACCACCATTATCCAATTCCTTGAGTGCAATATCCTTTCTAGATTTGGCTGCCCTGAGAAGATCATCACTGACAATGCCACTGCTTTCAAATCCAAAAAGATGATCAATTTTTGCCATAAATTCCATATCACTTTAGGCCATTCCACAACCTATTACCCTCAAGGTAATGGCTTAGCCGAGTCATCCAACAAAAGCTTGATCAGTATTATCAAGAAGACCTTAGAAGAAAACAAGAAGAACTGGCATAAAAAGCTCACCAATGCCCTATGGGCAGACAGACTTTCAACAAAGAGATCCATTGGAATGAGCCCTTATGAGCTAGTATATGGCATGGAAGCCAGATTTCCGTCTTCTTTAGGCATTCCTGTTATCAAGCTGCTACAGGAGGTTCAAGCTGAACCAAATGATATTCAACGAAGGATCAATCAGACCATTCATCTTCAGCAAACCAGAGAGCAGGTGTATGATAGAGCTCAAATGTTACAAGAAAGGCTAAAGAAGGCATTTGACCAGAGGGCTAAAGCTGAGGATTTCTTTATTGGGGACAAGGTTCTAAAGTGGGACTCACGAAGAGAAGACAAGGGAAAGCATGCAAAGTTTGACTTTCTGTGGAAAGGCCCATTTGTCATTAGCGTTATGCAAGGCAATAACACATATTTTCTCAAAACTCTAGATGGTTGCGCAGTTGAAGAGGGCCCTGTGAATGGCCGCATGCTTAAACATTACCTTGATCCATGTATTTGAGAGATAACACAGCTCTGTATATATATGTACATACATGTTTGTAGATATCAGCGATTGGTTTTTAATTTTTATAGCAGTTTGGTTGTTAGAAGAGCGCAGCAAAGTTTGAAGGCACAAGCCCACATAAGTCATCCATTTCAAAGCTCTGTCTTCATGTTAGTCTCAGCAAGAAGCGCAGCACAATTTTGAGGGAAAAGAAACAAAAAAGTGCAGCATTACAGTTCTCTGTTCTTTGAAATATTTCAAAGAAAATATTCAGTTTTGATACCTGTGCGCAAATAAGAGATAGATGGCTTCCCAAAGCAGAGTTCAACGTTGTTCTGAACATTCGGTGTCAAAAGGGTATCGCTGTTATTTATAACAGCAAGTTCTATTAAAAATGTTGCATTCAGGCTTCCAGTTCTTCAGTCAGTAGTATCAAAATAGAGGAGTTTTTGTTAGCGTTACATCTACAGCCTGTTCAAAGACAAGAAAAGAAGAGCTCCAGTTTTGTTCCCTTTTCGTGTTTATTTTACAAGGCAGTTCTCAAGCAAAAGTGTAGGCAATATCAAGCACGCAGAAGAAAGCAGGTGATGCTTTATTTTTCACAGTGTTTCAGTTAAGGAGGAGTGCTGCATTCAGGAGTTAAAGTTCTAGTCATTCAGCAGTTAGCACAAAAGAAATTTTCAATTAACAACAACTACAGAGGATCAAGGCATTCTGACCTATTGTTCTTGGCTTGTCACAAGGAAAAGCCATCCCCAAGTGGAGCCACTATTAGCTTCCTGCTGTAGCAGGTTAATCATCTTTCATGATCGACATTTTTACATTCCAAATATGTCATGCTTTGCTTGCTGCAATGCTCCATATTTGATACAGATGGCCAGAGAAGTACCCGTGAAAGTGAGCTAATCTAAATGCCACTGCTTTGTTCCAGTCTTGATGAGTAATCCATTTTTGATCAGTTTTCAAGCATGGGAAAGGCCAAACAGCTTAATCTTGGCTTCCCTGGGTTTCAATTTCATGTTGTAGAATATAGAGAATGAACATCTGTCCAAATGGCTTAATCTTGGCAGATTTGTAGTTAGGTAGAGAAACAAGGGTGCTCAACAGCTTAATTTGAGCCCCTGGCTGAAATAAGTGTAGAAGTAGATAGGAGCACAAGCAACAAGAAAGAATGAAAAGCTGGGTATGCTAGTTCAAGTGCACCCAAACCAAAAAGAAGAGAAAATGCTAGGCAAGTAGGTCGGGTAGGTAGCTTTGTGGTTGCAGAATCATGGCTTGTGATCCATTTCATATTGTCAAGTGTTATATCTATCATATCACAAGTTGAAGGCAGTTGTTCAATTGGAGGACTTCAAGCGAGGCATGTCTAACTTCCCCTTCTTCCTCTTTCCCCAAATCACTCATTAATTTCCCCTAAAAGAGGTCAAGATCTGCTTGATACCTCTTAATTTCATCATTCTCCATATCATTTGCCTTGGTGGATATCTGCTTCACTCAAGGAATGTTCACACTTCTTCTATCAGTCATTTTCCCCCATTGATAGCCTAAGACATAATTCTTAGCGCTTTCTCTCATCATTATCATAGTAACTACTAACTTTATTATGTAACTCCCTATCTATTTCCCCTTCCCCTACTAAAACTATGTATATAACTCCCCTGTATACTTATCCCTCCCCCCTGGTTTAAAAATAACCATATACATCCTTGGGAATTGCTAAGTTTATCAAGAAACTCAACAAGAACCCACATTGCCCCCCTCTAACCATCTTCCAGATGCATTTCGGACTCCTTCCGATGCATAAAGCCCTTCATCACTCCATAAAACCCCTCTAATGCTTTTTGATTCCTTCACAAAGCATAAATTCCCTTCATATGTATAAAACCCATCTTTGGACCTTGTTCCTACCTTTTCCAAGGCATGAAACCCTCTTTTGGCCACTAAACCCCTCTCAAAACCACATCACTTTCCTCCTAAGTGCCTTTGGACTCCTTCCAAGGCATAAGAATACAAAAACCATGCAAAAACCATGAAAAACCTTCAAAAAAGGATAAAATCCTCCCTTTTTTGGCTATCGGACCCCTTCCGATGCATTAGAATCCATGCCAAACTATAAAGGAACCCTTCCGATTTCCCAAAAGGCTTGGCAGTTCACAAAAACATGGGTCTGATATAATAAAGTTTCATTTGGTCCCCCTCTGATGCGATATCGCTATCAGGAGGGGGCAATCATATGTTTAAAACATCATATATAACCCCTCTGAATTCATTTGCCTTTCCTTTTCATAAAAACGTGCTCCGATGAGATAAAGATCAGTTTGATCCCCCTCTGATGCGATATTGCTATCGGGAGGGGGCAGTGACATATATAAGTGAAAATGGCTAAGTCTCAAGGCATGGGGCATAGTGCCGATGGGCCGGACCCGAAAACATATAAAGTGGACCGGTAAAAGCATATCGGGTCCGCGCAGTTCGGCGATTCCATATGTGCCGCCCTCTGGTCCCTCCGACTGCCGATTCGCCGACGGATCCAAGACCGTTGGATCGGGCCCAGATCTGACGGTCCAAATCTTGTCACGCGGCACCCACTTCGCAGCGCCCATATACTGCTCCGATTTCGCAGAGCCGAAAAGTTATCAAAAGCTAGTGTTAAAGGGTTTCGGGTCCGTTGGACCCATTTCAATTGTAAATCCGCCGATATGAGGGTCCCGATGGGTCGGACCCGAAAATAGATAAAGTGGGTCTGTAAAGGATTTCGGGTCTGCCACTTTTCGGCGATCACACAGATGCTCCCCCCCAGTCCCTCCGACTCCCGATATGCGATTTAGTGCCAGCCGTCGGATCGGGCCCCCAGATCAATGGCCCTGATTTAATCGCAGCACTCCCCATGTATCGCTCCGACTGGCGGAGCCGAAATGACAATAAAGCATGATATATTAGCATTTCGGGTCTGCAAACGAAATTCTTGTAAATCCACCGATATGACATCGCTGATGGGCCGGACGCGATTCCCAAATAAAGCATGGCCTATAGCATATCGGGTCCGCGCAGTTTGGCGATTGTTTATGTGCCGCCCCCCCAGTTCGCCCCGATGCGATTTAGCGCCAGCCGTTGGATCGGCCCACACCGGATCCAACGGCCAAAATTTAAAGTTTTGAACAGTGTTCGCTAAAAGCACCATTTTTGTTAAAAATCATGTTTTTGATGCGTTCTGCGTATTAAGAGAAGAAGGCAGTATTTCAGTGTTATTCATGCGGTGCCCACGCCCGCCCATGGTTTAAAGGAAAGGATGGTTTCCTTGGCATTTTTGGAATCGCTCATTGCCCAGAGCGCGCCCAGTACAGGGTTTTCTCTTCGGCGTACCTACAGAGCCCCCTTTTCATCATTTTTGTAGCGATTTATCAGATTAAAGGCAGTTTTTGGATCGGCAAGGGCCGATAAGCTCCCATAGGCAGCTGGAGGACTTCACAGCAAGTTTTTTGGGGCCGAACAACGGCCATGATGGGCGATTTAGTAGTTAAAGGCCTTTTCAAGCCAGGAGGGGCCCAGAGGCGTGCCATAGCATCTCCAGAAGCGGCAAAGAGTATCAGTCCAGTTTTTCAAAGCAGATGAAAGCAAAGCAAGCCCAGCAAAGTCAACAAAGCATCATTCAGCCATTAAGGCTCACCAACACTTCTTTTTTGCTTTAAAGCCACCTAAAGGCATAGATGAAGGCTTTCAAGGTAGAGTTATTGCAGAGACATTGTTCCCGGTCGTATTTTTGGAGCAGCGCTGCTTCCTTAAATGCATAGTTATCACACAGAGGACAGCACGTGGCTCAAGGAACTCTTTCAGTCCATTTGTGAAGCTGCAGGACCATGCGCAGCCTTAGAAAGACACTTGTATGAGGCTGCTGCCTCATGTGTAGCTGTTTTAGATATTTTATTGCATTTATTTCCAACACAAATTAGCATTAGAAGCAGTTATTGCACAAATCTCTTTTGGCTCTGTTTTGATAGATATTTTGAGATATTTTCTCCCTTGACACCTGTTCAAGGGATGTTTGTAAATATTTTCTATTTAAACAACCCTCTGTATTATGTAAAGGGTTGGTTGGTCGATAACTTCCTCTCTAGAATTGCATTGTATTTTCTGAGAATCTCTATAATCAAAGATCGCTGGAATGTTTGGGAGATGGACTGACTGTTGTGTTTTAATGACTGAAGAGTGACTATGGAATCCTAACACTTCTACATAGCCCAATAAGTGTTTCTTATCTCTGTTTTCAGTTTATATGTGTTTATGCCATCATTGTTTCACTATCTAAATATCAGAAAGAAAGAATAGTTCAGAGCTCACTTAGTTGTATTATGTTCTCAATTTCTGTGATTTATCTATGTTTTCCTCTGAATTAGTCTTAAATATGAATACTGATTTGCTCATATTCACACTAGTTCCTTCATATATGAATGTTGTTTAGGAATCCTTGATTGCTCCTATATAAATGTTCATTCACCTTCCCTCTGTTAGCATAATGAGAGCTACTTAGTTGCCTTTCATTCACTGACCTTCGTTCCATCTTTATTCTAGCTCGATATTGTTTTATGTGTAGCTATCCTGCTTTGTATTCCTCTTGTGACCAAGAAAACGCAACAGCAAGCCTAACCCACGACTCCATGCCCAATGGTTTGAACTTCTCACACTATGCATCCCAACTCTGTTTGAAAGAATCCCCCATCCCACCAAAATCAAAACAAAACCCAAGAAAATCATAACTAGCCTAAAATCAACCCAAAAGAAAGCTAAATTATAAAGAGAGAGCCCTCTCTGATTGCAGGTAGGCTAGGACCTGCAGTCCAAAGATTGGTTTGTGGTTACCTCGGCCGTATCCTTTAAGGAGCTTTAAGAACAACCTGAGTGATAACAGTGAGATTTAAGTTTTGTTTCATTGCAGTAGTAAGAGGATTGCATTCTGTCATGCCAAACTTGTTCAAAAGATCTCCAATGTACTTCTTTTGAGAAAGGAATATGGACTTCGGATGTTGAGTTACTTCAACACCAAGATAGTAATGAACATAGCCCAAATTAGTCATTTCAAAACCTTTCTAGAATTCCTTCTTTACGGATGCAATGTAGCTTTCATTGTTCCCTGTCATCAAAAGATCATCTACATATACCACAAGATACACAACTGTTTTGCCAACTTTCTTGACAAATAAAGTTGCATCATCAAGATCACATTGTTTGTAATTGAGTTTTAGAAGATGCTCAGTTAGATTTTCATACTAGGCTCGCGGTGCTTGTTTGAGGCCATACAAGGATTTCACAAGTTTCATACTTTATGTTCATGTCCTTTCATAGAAAATCCTTCAAGATGGGACATGAAAACATTCTCTTTTAGATCTCCATTCAAGAAAGCAGTTTTTACATCCATTTGATGGACTTTCCAACTATTCTGAGCCGCTAGGGCAAAGAGTGTCTGGATGGTATCCCATTTTGCTGTGGAGGCAAAAGTCTCCTCATAATCGACCCCTTCTTTCTATGCAAAAACTTTTTCCACAAGCCTAGCTTTGTGCTTTTCAAGTGAGCCATCAGCTTTATAATTGTTCTTGTAGACCCACTTGCAGCCAATTGGCTTGGTTCCTAATGGAGGTTCAACCAGCTTCCAAGTGCCATTCTTTATGAGGGCATCATACTCCTTTTGCATCACTTCTTTACATTCATCATGAGAAGCAGCTTCTTTGAAGGAAGTTGGTTCAAAATATGTAAACAAATTCAATTCACAATCATAAGAAACATCCATATCAACAGGTGGATCAAAGTCATCTACATCACCTCCATTTTGCTGGTTTGAATTTCTAGTTCCTATCTTTCCAACCTCATCAGGATGAACACTTTCAAGTGTCTTTGTCAGCCACTTTGGGGGACCTTTCTTAGATGGTCCAGGCTGCTATGTTGATTGAATTGGGACTGAATCAAGATTGAGTCCCCCAATTCTATCAATCACATCACTTAAAGTATCATCCGTTGTTGGAGTTTCATGCAGGGGAGAGAATGATTCAAAAGAAGATTCCACAGGTTGATCTAGTATAGGAATCCCCCCTTCAAGATATGGAATTTGATTATCAAATTCTTCAACTGATTTTACATTTGCAAATCTATCCAAGCAATCAAGTTGCCACTCAACAACATTGTCAGTTTTGGATGATTCAAGAAATATTACATCTCTAGATACAACAAACTTTTTATTGACTTCATCATAGAGACAATATGCTTTGGAGATGTTTGAATACCCTAAGAAGATACACTTACAACTTCTTGCACCAAGTTTTTTTCTATGTACCTTTGGTATCAAGGCATAACAGGTGGAACCAAAGACCCTGAGATGCTTTACCAAAGGAATGTGCCCATACCACATTTCATAGGGAGTCTTGTTTATGATAGCATTAGATGGACATCTATTCTTTATATATACAGCACATAAAACTGCATCATCCCAAAACATCAATTTTACATTTTTGAAAAACATCATGGAGCGCACCATATTTAAGATTGTCCTATTCATTCTTTCAGCTACACCGTTCTGTTGGGGATTATAAGGCACAGTTGTTTGATGTTTGATCCCATGTTGGCAAAGATAGTTTTCAAATTCATTTGAAGTCTATTCATTTCCATTATCAGTGTGAATAGAGCCAATATGAGATTGTGCATCATTTTCAATCCATGTATGAAAGTTCTTGAATGTTTGAAAAGCATCAAATTTGTTCTTCAATAAATAAACCCAGCACATTCTAGTGTAGTCATCAATAAATGTCATCATATATTTATTTCCATTTACAGAAGGAATAGGCATTGGACCACATAAATCTGAATGAATGAGTTCAAGTTTCTATGCTCTCTTGAATGTGAATCATAAAAAGATTGTTTGCTATGCTTTCTTAGAATACAAACATCACATTGCTTAAGTTTCCTAGGAATTGTAGGCAAACCAGTAACACCATTTTTCTTCAACAAGTGAAGGCTATCATAGTTCAAATGTCCAAATCTAGCATGCCATAATAAATTTGATGGAAGTGTACCTTCTTCATAATGAGAACTATATGAGAAATGTTTTGCACGAGCAGAGGTACCTTGCATCTTGAGAAGCCTTTTTCTTCTACCCCCATCATGAAAAGTGAGTGGTCAGATGCTTTTCTCACCTCAAGCTTGCCATCAAACATATGAATGGAGTGACCTTGCTAGCAGATGTGGACCAAGGACAACAAGTTTCTCTTCAGTTGTGGGAGATATAGAACATGATGCAGAAGGAAGTCTAGAAGACCAAGCAATTTAAGCCTGATTGTGCCAAGCCCTGATGAGTTGAGTTTTGATTGGTCTGCAAAGTATATTGCTCCATCAAAATTGTCAGTAAATTCTTCAGAAAAATCTTTTCTATGATTCATGTGTCAAGTGTCTCTTGAATCAAGCAACCAATCATTTTTCCAAGAAGCAAGTGAAGCATTAAATAAGTCTTCATTTACTCCAAAATTACATTATAACACAACATAATGAGCGGATTCAGGAGCTTTACCTTTTTCTGTGTCATTAGTTTTACCTTTGGGTTAGTTTCTTTCCTGCTTAATTTTGTCCCAAGGTAACTTGCATGTGGAGGCATCATGTGATCCATTTCTTTTACAGTGTATCCAGTGAAAATATGAAATTTCTCCTTGATAGTGTCTGCCCCCCTGCCTCTGAAATATCTTCCTCTTCCTCTTCGACCACTTCTTCCTCTGGAAGAATCTTGGGCAAGATTATTTTATTTATGAGCAAGGCACACAGCCTCTTCAAAAGATTCAGGGGTTGTCTTCTTTCCAAAAGCTTTCTCTCTTTCAGATATTTTTTTCACAAGAGAGTCAAAGGTAATATCTTTGAAATTTCCATTTTCTTGCAATGACACAAGATAATTGGAGTAAGTAGGATAAAGTGCCTTGAGAAAAGTGATAAGAGGAATATATAATTCAACCTTAGTGGCTTTGATATCATGCATTATAGATTTTACTTCGGATACAAGAGCAAGAGGATCATTATTTTGTAATTCAAGAGTGCAGAGTTTAATCATGAGTTGAACAACTTCAAGTGTAGAGTGTGAGTCATAGAGTTATTTCAACTTTTGTATGGCTTTGAAAGAATTTTAAAATGGTGATATATGGTGGCTCACCTTTTCACTTATAGATTTTGCAATTAATGCATAGGCTTTGTTGTTCTTATTTTCCCAAATGGCGAACTCCTTGTCTGACGTAGGCTATTTTGGCTCTTTTTCTTCGTCTCTAACACACACTCCTTTCCACAACCCATTGAAAATGAGGGTGTGTTTTATCTTCTAGGACCACTCAAGATAGTTCTCCTTGCCAGTGAAAACTACTCCCACAATAGATATGATTCAATGCATTGTAAAATATGAGTGCTATAAAAATACTTCTGCTACTAAAAAAAAATTGATTCTGATATATGGAGACAAAGGTATCATTGTACAAAATGCAATACCATACACCGCAAGGTAATATCAATCACCATTCACCGACTCTAATATTTAATGCCATATACAATGCAACAGCTCATAGTCACTAAAAATAGTCATACCACTGGCGCAGGAGAGGAGGCTCTCATGCATAGGCTCTAGACAGCAATAGCATTGGAGCAACGTATCAATTGAAACAGCATATCAATTGAATGGCTTAATCACACCATTTTTTTTAATGCATAAATATTATAGTATGCTCACCGCACCATTTCGTATCTCTGTCATACAATATAGTCTTCAAAAAAAAAATCGTACCTCTCTGTCATACAATATACTCTTCAAAAAAAATTCGCACCTCTCTATCATACAATATAGTCTTCAAAAAAAAATTTCGCACCTCTCTGTCATACAATATAGTCTTTAAAAAAAATTCACACTTCTCTGTCATACAATATAGTCTTCAAAAAAAATTCACACCTCATTCTAGATTCAACACTGTAGGCCGACGTATGCATTCACCTCCACATCTGTTGTGAGATCAATATACCAAAAACGTTACAGCATTCAACGTAAATTAACATGGAGAGTTATATTAGAGAGGATTCATATGCCAAGGGCCAAGGTATCAGAATACTGTGTATGGAGGAGCGTCGTGGATGGAGTAGTGAGAAATGCAGTGTGGATGGCCGAGTCGCGATGTGTCAAGCGAGGAGCTGAATGAGCTACCAACGTCAATTAGTCAGCTTCTGGGTTTTATGATTTGGTCCACGAAGATCACCAAGGGCACTGCCAAGAATTCTAAGCCAGAGGCCAACTCGTAGAGTATGGAAACAGACGGGGAGAGAGCCACAAAAAACCTTATGATCTTTAACAACTGCCTCCCCTCATACAACATTTAGAACTTGAACTCACGCCATAGCACTACTCTAGCAACATATGGCAACAATGACATTTCCAACAATAAGGAGTATAATGAGCTATGGTTTATGATTTGTTCAGGCCAGTGGAAGCATTAGAGCTACCAGGCTAGCCAGTCTGCATAGGATTAGAATACCATAGGCAAAATAGGGAGTTAAAAAGAAGATGGAAGCCAAAAATGGCATTGGCTCTGATACCATGTCAGACCAAGAGTTAACTCTTCAAATCAATTCATGATATTCATTCAGGTTGGTCTTTATTATATACATGAGGGAGAGATTATTCATTTCATCTCCCGGTGACTCTTCATATTTTCTCTTATTTATTTACATCAATTTCAGTTATTCACCCAATCCTAATGATTAGGTGTCAACATAAATGTCAAATGGTAAAATGACTTGGTAAATTCTTGTTTTATGGTTATTTCATGTTCATTAAAAGAATAAACTATAGTTTTTACCAATGAAACAAGTATGTTTAATCCATTTGGTGGTTCTTTGAGCAAGTTTACAGCTGACATAGTGAATTTGACGTGTATGATTGTAAAATGTACTTTTGACGACGGAGCATACTTTTATCTCTTTTTTGAGCTCTGTTAAACATCGAAAAAGGAACCCCCCTAGAGTCCTCTTTCAGCTCTTTTCAGACTCTAAAAATATGAAAACATTGTCAAGTGCTTGTCCTTTTCACCTTGTAAATGGATTGGAAACAACATCTACTCAATATAAGTTTAAACCTTTTATGGACTGAGATAGATTACTTATGAAAAAGGAATAAGTTGATTGAACACGGTTAATAGCTTGTCTCTTGTATTATTTTACACTTTTTTGGGCTTGAGAGATAAATTTACAAAAAAGAACTTATGGAGTTTTCTTTTCGTCGCTTTTCAAACTCTCTAAACATTAAAAGGAATGAGTTCAAACTCTCTTTCCTATCAAGATGAGCTCAACTTAGGATAGCCTTGGATAATCTAATCCTCTATCATCTCATCCCTTTGAACATGGAAACTAATCATCCAATTATGAAAAACCATTAAATGCCATATTAATGACAAAACCACTTTCATTCATCTGTAAATTGACCTCCCATCATAGAGCCAAAGGAGCTTGGATATTATAGAGAAACATTGTTGGTTTAGAGACTTGAAATCATTGTCAAGTAATGTTATGCTTCTAGGTTGATGTTGTTATTGGTGTGATAAGGGTTTGGACTAAGCTGGATGAGTAACATGAGATTAAACCACATTGGGTGTAGCTTCTCCTTCTATCAATCAATAAAGTTGTATGTTCCTTTCCCAATACTTTTGTCTACATCTATGATGAATGTATGCTCAAATGTTGTCGATTCCATTTGTTTACAATAAATAGATCATATTCTTTGATTGTTTCCATCTTTTGTTTCTGTTGCCAGGTACCAATTGAGCGAATTCAATTTGAGCGAGAGGGACGAGAGCAACTCAAAGGAGATCAAAAGAAGTGAAGGGTCACAAGTAGGTTCCTTTATCTTATTTATTTATTGTAGGAAAAGGTTAAACATATTTACTTCAGTTGTTCTAAGTGTAACTACCCACATAGGGAAGATGTACTTATTCATAGGTATAAATTCAGTATAACGCATATCGTAAGCCCAACCATCGGGTATTCGATCAGATTATTTAACATTCATTTCTAAAGTGACTCATGTCATTTCCCAAGCGAGTCATAAGTCATGTGATCATTCATTTCCCAAGTGGGAACAATGTTTTATCATTCATTTCCCTAGTGAATCATGTCATTTCCCAGGTGAGTCATAATCCATGTGATCATTCATTTCCCAAGTGAGACATGTTCCAAAGTAAGCAAATTCCCAAGTGAGTCATAAACCATGTAATCATTCATTTCCAAGTGAGTCATGTTCCCAACTAAGTCATGTATGATTTGATTGATGTAAACAAAACAAATAAATGAAAACAAAATATCACTAGATTGGCTAAATTAGTGAGCTTGATGAGGTGAAACTTTACCTAGAAAGTATAATCCAATTAAGAATCATAATATATCAAATAGAATAAAATAACATAAAAATAAAATGTGATCAATTAACGTCATTCCCCACATAACTAGATGTATCATCTCACTCCTTATGATTAATTTCCATGTGGATCTAAGGGACACATCATCTTCTTATTCAACATGGCAAGTCAACCTACCACTTCATCATCCATGTTAGTTTCCACATCAACTGTCATATGATCATGTCATATCATCAAAACATGTCAATAACACAAAAATTTAGAGCGCAGTGAATTTTCATCTAGAACTTGAAATGAGGAAAAATTTATATCACCAAAAATCTCTTGAGGAGAATAATATTATGGAAGCCTAAAAGGTAGGAAATTATGAAACATAAAGAATTAATCATAAAAGCAAACAAAACCAAATGAAACAAAGGAAATATTCATATGGGAATAGTAGTTATCTCTCTCTTAAATTAACTAAAAGAACTATTCACATACAATATTAATAATAAGTGTAATCACTATAAAGATACATTTATTTATTTATGAGTATCACCTTATGTTTATGAATATAATAGATATTCTCACTAATCACGAACATCAGGTGACTAATAAATCATTTCTTCAGGCCAATTTATGATCTTAATTTTTGTTGTCTTTAAATATACAAAATACTGACCTAAAGCATGACATGGGGCATTCACTTTGGTTGAGTATACAATTTCCTATGTGTGTTCCACATCTCTCTTGACCTAGTATTACTTCTCTACCCATGATCGTCCATAGGCCTGATTAAGGTTCCTTGGTATTATACAAGTATGGCCCCACTATTATCGAGTGTCCATAGGCCTAACAAGTTTAGTTGTACTTCCCAAACCATATGGTGCCTCCAACTTCCTTCTATTATATTTTTATATCACATTTATGAAAATATTTTAAATTTCCTTTTATTTTAAAGTTAGGCAAAAGGAAGTTGGTTGATACAAGAGTTATTTAGATTTTCTTGGTAGTTCACTTACTTCGAAATTTTAGCTTAAGATGTTCCTTCCATAAATTATTCTAAATATAAACTTATTTTAATGTCAGATGAATGGAGGAAAGAAGAACAAACTTGTAAGTAACCTAAAGTATAAGTGTGCTAGTGTTATAGATATGAATTGATATTAATGAAGGAGTTCTACCACAAGTATATAATTTTTATTGGGAAGTAATAGATAGTTGTATGGATGATTAAGTGCGATACTTTCATTTGTAGAAATGAATTTAATAATAACCCATATGCTATCATTTATTTGTTTAGGGTTACAACCCCTTTTCAAAATTTCATGCCAACAAAAGGAACATAAAAACTTGCAAATTTCCAATAAGAGAATCATAACTATAAGTTTGAAAGAGAAAAAAAGAAGAAGAAGGAAGAGCATAGCAAAGTATTAAAAAACTTAGTTAAAAATATAAAATAAAATTATTGAATTATAAGTCTTGAATAAACAAGACCTCAATAAATGTGTCATCATATCACTTGTTAAAAATGGAAGGCACAGAGAAATTGTAAAGGATAGTTTGAATTGTAAAAAATTGAATATGTTTAACTGTTTTGCATGTAACTGCATCCTTTCAATTAAATTAAGATTGTGACATATTCATTTTGCCTAAGATCATGTTATTCAAGGTTTTTATTTAATGAAAATATAAAAGAGTTAGTTTCTAAAATCCTTAAAAAATTATCAGTTTTAAAAACATGAGAGCCCCATTAATTAAGCCACATGTCCAAAGATTAAATGGAAAGTGATGTGTAACTATAAAATTAAAATTTTCCACCTTTTACTCTCTTTCATAGTGGATTCATGCTTTAAAACCTTATTATATTAGACATCTTATGTCAAAGGTTTTACTATAGAAAACTTATAGAAGTTAGAGATAGGACTTGAATGAAAATGTTTAATGAATGAAGCATGGGTACGATGAAAAATATCTAGGAGAAGAAAGAAAACGTGAACTTCCCTAAATATGTCGTCATGATGTTGTGTCGCCTACTTGACATAACTTCACTATCTGAACGTCTTGATTTTTCAAGTACAGTGTAGACAAGCACTTAATTCTAAACACTAATAATTACTTTTGATGATTATATGTATTCTTTTAGCATTTACAACTTATTAATAAAGAAATTATACTTTAGAAATTCAACCATTAACAATAGAAGAAAAGAAGAAATCATAATGCACAAGAAAAAGACAAATTTTGCTATGGGAAAACACACTTGGGCTAAAACACAAAAAATTATTTCCTTAGAGAACTAATCCAATAAGAGATATCAAACTCAAAGCTATGGACATACTAACTAACAAGAGAATCCACCAAGTGTCCAAGTCATCCCTCGTCAGTGTGATTGTAATCAGAAGAGTGTTAATAATTTGAATACCTTTTCAATAGAGAAGTTTCATAGAAGATGTGGTCCTTATGCATAGCGATAGACCTCAGTGGTTTTACCCTTTTCCATATTGATTACTCACAAAGTATCTACCTTTTTTCATAAAGGTGATCCATGGAGTTTCAACCTATTTCACATAGAAATTTTGGCTTTCTTACATAAGGATAACTCACAAATGTTTGACCTCCTAGTTCACATAGTTTTGGTGTTTCAGTATAAATATATACGAGAGAAAATGTTTGGCCCTTTCAAGAGATTTGAAATAAATTTTATCTTCTCATTAACCTTTGATCTCATCCATTTCTTTCTTTATATGCCCTGAAGATATTATGCTTGATGGTTACATCGAATATTTTGGAGAGGGTGACAAATGACTTCAATATACAGTGAATCCATGGATTGAATGGTTGCCATGAATAGTTGATCTGAGTTGAAGGGTAGAGGGCCGACTTGGACTATTTGTCGTGATAAAACAAAAATTCAGTTTTTTCTTCTGATATTTACAAAAATACTTTAATTTTTCTTTTAAGCAAGAATAACATGGCTTACATAAATACCGAAGACATATTATGAATATTGACCATAGCTACAAACTTCAAAACTCCCTCTTACTGAGGGAGGTATTCATAATGACTACCAGATGATTTCAAGTTGAAAATTTCTCCAAGGAACGATCAACATTTAGATAAGCAACATCATCAATGTCAGAATTACTAGCATCAACATAATCACATTTCACCATTAAAAAACTATAGACATAGTCTAAGAGAAACACCATATGCTTCTTCAATGATAAATAAGGCCACTCAAAGAGGAGATCTAAGAATGATGTTGGGAGGCTTTTTCTCACTTTAAAGAGATTCAAGTAGCCTCTGGGAATTTTCTCCAACAACGGTCTAGTCGACATTGGAAAAATATCCTCTGCCAGACCATTCTTTAAACCAAGGTTAAAGTGACACGAGGAGAATTTCTTCTATTAAACTATTCTCCAAACAAGGTCATAATGACACAAGGATAATATAAAGCCACTCTCGAACCATGGTCATGAAGAAAATGGGAGAATTTCCATTCATAATTGTTTCTAGGAAAACTAGTATTCCTAAAGAATGCTATCCTTCTAGGTTTGGCAACTACCCTAGAAAAACAGTTTAAAGCAATTCAATGATTTCTTCTAAGTGTAACAGATAAGAGAAAGATAATGGAACTAACCCGGAACTTTCTCTTGATCCCTTGCTTGATCTCTCTCCCCTTTGACAAAGCCCGCAACTCCTCCCTGTACTTAACACGATTGGAGGGTACCTGCACAAGTACAGCAACAAAGAACCATCAAAGCATTGTGATATATTACAACATAAATATTACAGAATTAGATATATAATGGACAAATGATAGCATTCACAAATGATAACATTCATAATTGCACAATCATATGGAAGAAAACATGAAGAACTTTATTGATAGAAGGGAGAATTACAACCCAGTTGTCTGATCCAACATCATCCTCCCAACTTCAATCCCTCTTCACCTCATGAAATATCAACATCACTCCAACAATACAATGCTCTTTCCTCAATTACAAACCATCAACACTTGAAATTCACAACATTCGAGCCCTTGGATCTCTTGGATGAGAGATCCATTTATGATATGTGCAAGGGTGTGAGTCATCCATGGGGTTTGATTAGTGTCATTGAACTTTTTACATCTGGTTCCATAAGAGAAGGGATAATTGAAGTTTAGATCTCTTATTCATCTCTAGGCGAATTCAGAGAGGCAAGTGGCACAGGATAAGTTTCTAGAAGATTCTATGAGCATCCACTTAGTAAAATGTCCTAGACATTTGTCCATCCTCACCCATCGCACCCTATAGAAGGCCTAAATAGTATGCATCACACCCTGGCAGTGTACCACTCAGTATGCATCACACTTTGCCAGCGGAGCAGTTAGTGTGGTCCAGTTTAGGCAATTACTGGATGGTTTCTCGGATGAAACTTTTGGGAAATGATGTATTCAGATGACTATGTTCATTTAGGGTATGAAAAAAATCTTTTTATGGGTTGATGAGCCTTATTTTATCGACATATAATTTTGTAGTTGATGTGACCAAATATGTCTATAACAGTTGCCCCCTAAAGCACGAAGTCGTAAATATTGATGTCGGGTGAAATGCTTTATCATGAGGATCTAAAGTTTCGAACTGGAAGGTGACCTACATAAGATACAATGCAATACATCATCATAAGATAATTTTCATGATCTAGCTGAGGGAGGCATTCCCATGCTCAACTTTATAAATTTCATTTCATGTACATAGATCAAATAGTTGTCTGTAGATACAGACTGGGAATTCTTCAGATATAGAGTCATCATCCATGGTTAGGATGACCATCTGTGCAAAGCCTTTGTACATTTGATTTATATTCCTGAATATATCGTAGCCTGGATGGATGAAACTAGATCCGGGTTCTTCAAACTCATTCAATCTTCACTCGATGTACAATTCGATCCATGTGAAAATATTTTCTGAAGTCGAACATGGAAAGACATCGCCTGATTACCAACCAATGATGTAAGCTATTAACAGACATGAGAGGAATCACCGAGAATGATAATTACCCTCAAGTTACTATAATACAATTCACGTGGTGTGAATATATGATCCGATGTCGAACACCACACAAAATCTTTCGGTCAAAGGCCATTGATGTCAACCTATCGCTAGAAGTGAGAAACTTGCCATTGATGTATGCAAGATTCAAAGCACTGAAAGGGTTATTTCTAAGTCAACTTCTTGGATAATGAGTTGATGTCAACAAGAAGAGACTCGTCGTAGGATGTCCTTGATGTATCCCACATCTACGACATGAAATGAAGCAAATTATTTCTGGAGGTGAAAACGAACTCAGGAATGGCGGTCATGAAAAATCAAGGTTGGAGGTATTGCAGCGGATGAGACATTCACTAGATGGTGATTTCTCAACTGAATGACTTCTCTTGAACATGTCAGTGACACTGATATGAATTGGTAGCGTTAACCCCAAAAGATAGATGGCATGAAAGACCAATGCTGAGATGACCTATGAATGGAATAACCCAACCCAACTCAATCATGGAGATGAAGTGAAAGTGTCATGTTCAAGAGCGACCTGCTACCATAAATTTTTCAAGCTTTTTCCCTTTTTTCCCAATCATTGCTGACCAGTACCTCTTTATTTTTTTCAAGCTTGAGGAGGATAACATATGCTTGTTCTATAATTTTCCCTTTGGGCAAACCTATCGCTATGTTTTAACGAGTCTAGTGACAGTGAAACTTGGTCTCATCTAGAATGGACAAGTTTGTTGCTATTGTTTTAATGAGTTTAACGACAAGGATAACTCAGTCATTTTCATGTTTAGAGAGTTTGAAAAGGGATGAAAAGAAAACTCCATAAGTTCTTTTTTTTTAAATAATCCCTCAGGTCCGAAAAGGGATAAAACAATACAAAAGGGATGACATTTCCAATCACTTTAACGAGCTGAAAAAGACAATTGCTCGACAATATTTTCATATTTAACGAGTCTGAAAAGGGTTTAAAGAGAACTCTTGATATTTCCAATCACTTTAACAAGCTGAAAATGACAAGAGCTCGACCTTTTTGTGAAGTAATCCCTCAGGTACGAATAAAGATAAAACAATACAAGAGGGATGACATTTCCAATCACTTTAACAAGCTCAAAATGACAAGTGCTCAACAATCTTTTCATATTTAACAAGTCTGAAAAGGGTTTAAAGAAGACTCGATTTTGAGGAACGAGTGGTGTCTAGGGTAGCAACTAGTTTTGGTGAATTTGGAACTTCTCAAAACATGTTGAATTCTATGAAGAGGTTGGCTAATAAGACCACTCATTGCAACTGTTCCTCAAAGGGGTAAAACAACCAAGTGAGAGCGTATGATTGGCCAAAGGGATGGTGGTGATGGGAGGTACACAACCAAGGTTCAAAAGGCTGATAGAATGGCAATCACAAAGGTTAATTTTTGAAAATGGGTTCATTTTTCGACAAGCTTGAACCATGGGGGAACTATGCTTGGATTCGATTTCTTTTTTACACAAGCTTGAAATGAGAAAACTATGCTTGAAGTTAGTTTGATTTTTACACAAGCTCAAAATGACAAAACTATGCTTGAAGTCAGTTTTATTTTTACACAAGCTCGAAACAACAAAAATATGCTTGAAAAATGGTTGCATGCCCCCAGCATGATGAAAAGGAGAGTCTCCTGTAACTAGATGGGAAATCACTGCGGTGAAGCAAGATGGTTATCCAACACCTTCTTGGTTTCATCTAGAATAGACAAAGGTGAATGGTGTGATATACCTACAGGGAAACTTATCTTTACCATTAGGTGCATGGCCCCCAAGCTTCATTACATTCACCCAACTACTTATGGCTATCAGGTGGATAGAATGAAGGTTCAAGTGATACCGTTGATGTAAATGGACTATTTAGGGATGATGGTTGACTTGGGGCTATGGTTGGAGCAGGAAATGATAGCTGGTCAATGGTGACAATCTTGTCTTCATGCGGGAAACACATCACTCGGTAGAGTGTTGAAACAATAGCTTCCATTTTATAAACATAGTCACACCCAAGAAGTAAATTGTAATATAAAGGTCCCGGGACTACCATCATGCTCAGATAAATGGTCTTTCCTCCCAAAGTAATAGGTAACTTAGGATGGTTCCCTAATGGTCGACTGGTTCCTTTGTTAAAGGCTAACAGATTTTGTGTAACAGGCATAAGCGATGGCGAACCAAGCGCTTTCCAAGCAGTTGAGGAAAGGATACTCACTGATGCACCTTCATCTATAATAGTGCCAGACATGATCATTTTACAAACTTGTACTATAATCTTGAAAGGTATATAGGAAGGAAGGCAAGATCTTGCTAGTTGATTCCAATCAAAGGAAGTGACTAGACTACATGGAGGGGGTACCGAAGAAACGAGACAGTTAACTCCTTGAGTTACGAGAACTAGAGGATTTTCCTCCTATCTTGAAGGTACAGGTGGATTGCCCTAAAGCTCATTAGAATCTGAAGTAACAAAAATAACTTGAACGGTATCATTTTCACTCTTTTCGGGAAAGGTACGATTAGCTGAAGGTGAAATTTGGTCAACTGTTACCCCGAACTGTTGACTTTGGGTGGGTATATACTCATAAGATTCACTTTCAGAGAAAGTGGTTTTGACCGACGGTTGATTTAAGTCAGTTGGTTTTTCAACTAGTGAAGGACTTAGGGAGAGTTTCCTGTAACCAGATGGAAGTCGTTGCGGTGAAGCAGGACGGTTATCCAACACTCTTTTGGCTTCATCCAAAAAAGGACAAAGGTGAAGGGAATGATTACCTTCACATAACCTACATGGAATCTTGACCTTTCCCTTTCATCCATGAACTTTACTATCACTAGTTGATGGTGTGCTACCAACATAATCTCCAGAGGTTGATGACACGGGATGGTGTGAACAGGAAGACCATTCTTTCAAGATCTGAGGAAAGTAAGGACAATCTCGATGAAAATGGTCTCCTACACAAATTATGCACGGATATTTAGCTTTGGGAAGTTTAATGGGTGGATTTTCATTAGATGATGCATTCAAAGCAATGGTTGCTTGGTTGCCCCCTTGTTGAATTGGCTTCTTCTTCTTCTCCTTCCCTTTCCTCTTCTTCTCAACCACCTAGTTACTAGTATCACTACTTTCACCAAGCGAAGAGGAAGGAGGGGAGGGAGAAACAAACAAGGAAGAAGGAAAAGGGTTAATTTCAAGTTCATCTAGAGGCATACTCGATTGTGGAGAAATCATAGTATTTTGAACCACAGAGGTTGAGAACAGCCATACTAGCAGGCCAATGGTAAGTCCCAGAAGGGACAATGTAGGCATATAAGGAGCACCAATATTTCCCCAAGAAGGAAAAGGACTAGGATTCCCCTCAAAAGGGATTCCTTGATCGGTGGACTCTAGATTCGTCGCCATATGTCTCAACCTAAGATCAATTAAGGAACAGGGATGTTATTTCGAATTCAATTAATTTTAAAGATGCGTGGATGCAACTTTGCTTTTTTAGTTTTTAAGAATCGAGAAAAAGCTAAAGATGACTCTAGTCTCCTTCGATTTTTAATGAGCCTGAAAGGACAAGTGCTCAGATGGACCTTTTCTTTTAAAGAGTCAAAAAGTAACGAAAGTGACTACTCTAGAATATCTAGACAGAGGGATTACCAAACCAATCGCAAAATTGCAATATACATCTTGGTGATAAATTAAAGAGAAATTACCAAGGACCTATGTATGGTAGTCAATCTTCCCAAATTTTGTGTTCAGTGCATTGCGATCAATAAGGCGGAAGACTCGGCTTTCTATGGATAAAGGATTTAAGCCTATTGTGGTCTCCCAATATATATGCGACAGTACGGGGAGCACAAGTCCGTGCTAGCACTTGTCATATCAAGGAGGAGGAATCACCCAACCTTCAATGAAAATGATAGCCACTAGTTTTAATGACGCCGGAACACGTCACTAGCCTAGACCTCTAGATATGTTGCGTTAAGTTCCAAAGCGTTGTTAGATTCATTGAAATTCATTTTAAGGTTGATCTTGTTTATAGTTTTCCTTTCAATGGCTCACCGCATGATGATGATCTGAAGTTCCTAAGATGCAATCTACAATGATAAACAATCTTTGATTATTTTGAGCAATGAAAATCCTAGCTACTAGGGAAAGAAAATTACAGTGCTTTAAGCAAAGAGCATGGAGCACACACTAGTGCATTTCCCTAAATCTTATTTTTGCAAACAAATCAAAAAATGTGATAAATGCAAATGCATGTATTTTTTTTTTCTCCTTAATGTGAAAAATGCCAAAAAGGAAAACTAAATGCTGTAGAGATCTGAAATATTTCACTCAAAATGACATTTTCGAAAATTTCTTCTTCAAAAGAGAAAGGAAGACTCCACGACAGTTTTCAATTTTTAATAAAAATTCTTTCAACACTTCAAATATAAAAAAACCAAATCAAATGCATGAAGAAAAGTTCAATCGATTATCAAGGGAAGGAGTAATTCATGACACTTCTCTTTTCGACACAAAACGACAATTACGACACTTTTTGTACCAAAGAGACAAATTGATTTAAACAAATTTTCGACAAAGGATTTTCAATGAAAAACAAATACACAAAAACATTCACTAATCCTAATGTAATTGAGGCTGATTTAAGTGATACAAATAAGCTTTAGTAAAGAGGCATTGTTCATATGCAGCAAAACAACCAAAAAACACTGAAAACAAGGTCAAAACCCTCAATTTCTAGAATGGAAAAAGAGTTTAGTCAATCATCACACCTAGGCTTCACAAAATATGAGATGCATCACACTTACTACACTCAGGAGGTGCTATGCATACTGGGTCACAATGGGAGACAGTGCGATGGTCCAAGGAGCACAATTGAAATGGGTTTTGGCTCAAGTGTGGAGCTATTTTCAATGAGTTAAGGTGATTTTTGATTAACAATAAAGAGAAAAGTATGATGGAGTGTCTTGAGAGGTTACTAAGCTACCTAAAAGGAATCTAGATGTGCTTGCAAGTCAGATGCTAAATTCATAAACTAAACTAGAGATTGATTGAAGCAGCATTCATCTACTGTGCAATTGCAAAGCAAGAGCAGTTTGAAGGCTATCTGGCTGACTTCGGGCTCTATCTATAGCTTATCAAATTGAACATAAAACAAACAATAACAACAAACAAACATCTAATCTCTCCCCAGTGCATTCACCAATTTGTTTCTAGGAAAACTAGTATTCCTAAAGAATGCTAGCCCTCTAGGTTTGGCAGCTACCCTAGAAACAACAGTTTAAAGCAATTCAACGATTTCTTCTATGTGTAACAAATAAGAGAAAGATAATGGAACCAACCTGTAACTTTCACTTGATCCTTTGCTTGATCTCTCTCCCCTTTGACAGAACCCGTAACTCCTCCCCGTGCTTAACACGCTTGGAGAGTACCTGCACGAGTACAACAACAAAGAACTGTCAAAGCATTGTGATCTATTACAACATAAACATTACAGAATCAGATATATAATGAACAAATGACAACATTCACAATTGCACAATCATATGGAAGAAAACTTGAAGAAATTTATTGATAGAAGGGAGAATTACAACCCAATTGTTTGATCCAGCATCATCCTCCCAGCTTCAATCCCTCTTCACCTCATGAAATATCAAGATCACTCCAACAATACAATGCTCTTTTCTCAATTACAAACTATCAACATTTACTTGCAATTCACAACATTCCAGCCCTTGGATCTCTTAGATGAGGGATCCATTTATAGATATGTGCAAGGGTGTGAGTCATCCATGGGGTTTGATTAGTGTCATTCCACTTGTGACATTTGGTTCCATAAGAGAAGGGATAACTGAAGTTTAGATCCCTTATTCATCTTTGGGCGAATTCAGATAGGCAAGTGGCATAGGAGAAGTTTCTAGAAGATTCTATGAGCATCCACTTAGCAAATTGTCCCGGCCATTTGTCTATCCTCACCCATCGCACCCTATAGAAGGCCTATATAGTATGCATTGCACCCTGGCAGTGTACCACTTAGTATGCATCACACTTTGCCAGTGGAGCAGTCAGTATGGTCCAGTTTAGGCAATTTTTGGATGGTTTCTCAGATGGAACTTTTGGGGAATGATGTATTCAGATGACTATGTTCCTTTAGGGTATGAAACAACTCTTTTTAGGGGTTGATGAGCCCTTGTTTATCAACATATAAGTTTGGGGTTGATGTGCCCAAAGATTTCTATAACAATAATGAACTCTCATTATCTCTCCTCTCAATGAGATAAGGAATATCCACAAACCCAAGCTTGTCGTGAAAGAGCAAAAACTTCCTTGTATAAAGAGGCATCATAAGAATATCAACTATCTATTTATCACTGGAGATGTACTGGAGCTTCACATCTTCCATCAACACCATGTCTTGAATGTAGTGATACATGCTTCAGCATGTCAGCATGGTCATCACGAGCACCTCATCAAAAGTAATCCAGTAAATAGCCTCAGAAGTCATAATTCATATAATCTTGTCAATCCAGCTACAGTACACTTGACCTTTTCCACACTAAGTGCAATAGATGACTACTTTACACTTATCCAAGAAACTTATAATGGAGCCCAAAGTGAAGCAACACATTCTTTCTATCTTCAACACTCCCTTCATAAACTAAGTCTGCATATGTACTTCTCATCCATGAACAATTGTACCATGATTGTACAACATGTTTAGAAACACATCTTTTCTTAACCATAAACTATTATGTTTCCTTCACTAGATCACAAATTTTTCTAGACACCAAAATTGGGTGCTCCCTCTTAGACTCAAACATTTCCTCATGTGGTATTTCATGTTTCTCCCTCTTCCACTACTGTCTTTTAGTATATAATTATCAATGACAATCCATAATATCAAGCTTAGAGGTCATCTCCCTCTAAAGTATATAGTGATATTTCCTACTCACAATCTTGAGGTAACTCTTATGTTGACTTCTCCCTCATCAATTATAGAGGAGAAAGGTCTTTACATCAGGATGGGGCAATCTTAAAAAATAATGATAATTGAAGTGTACCTCACGTTAGGGATAAATGTCTTGTCATGATCCTCTCCCTCTTACTAGGAGAACCTTCTATTGGTAAACCTTGTAGACACCCTGATCAAAGCATACTTCAATCTTTCTTATCTAATCACTCTTTCTAAATTTAGATCTCATATGGTATAATAAGTGATGATTCTAGGGAAGTCCTCTTTCTTTTCTTGTTCTTGCACTTCTTCCAGCTACTTGTCAAAGTCATGGAAACCTTTACTATGTACCTTCAATCCTCACTATGAGGCCATGGAAGAGAAATTACAACCAAGCAAAGAAATCAAAGACAATAGACTAACTAATAGTAAAAATAGTGACAAAAAAACAAGAGAGATATACAATACTTATCTTTTGAGAAAAAAATGATCAACTTCCTCTTGATTTGATCCTTCTCTCAAATGACGTCATTCCTTCCTTTCACGAGATAGGTTACACATTTCAATGGAAATATTGAAATAGCTTTTACTTTAGTGTTTTATCCACAAACTAACTCTGGGGTTTTATACACAAACCTTAAATCTTTCGTACTAAGAATTTTAAATTTCTAGGGTTTACTAAATTATTTTAACAAGGATCTATGTTATGCAACTAGATCACAAATACATAGATCAACGACTTAGAAACTATCCTCTCCAAGAGGGAAACCTCCTTTACATTACATAAATGAACAATTCTTGGATGATGCAAATAACAATACCTCCTTCTTATATATAGGATTCTAAGGGGTCACTATATAATCGTAACCTACATAAACATAATATTGTAAGGGAAAAAAAATAACAATAGTGGGCTTCTATGGGGCACAATAATAATAATATGGGGACTACATGGGCACAAAAATACAATACATGGATTGAACTAATAACAATAAGTGGCTACACTAGTAGTATACAGACCTAACAAGCCTGTCTCCATAAAAAAAGTGTTGTCCTCAACACTTGAGTAGTTCTAGATGCTTATGTATAAAATTCTCATCCTCCCATGTGGAATCTTCAGCTGGTAAATTCTTCGACTTGATGAGATATTATGAAATTGATCAATTTCGTAAATGTCAAGTTCTTATTCATGTGACTACTTGAGGTTCCAGTTTGACTTTTCCTTCCTTGTTAAGTTTTGGAAATATTGCTTGAACTAGGAGCTTATCACCTATAACCTTCTTTAAGCATGAAACATGGAAACTTGGCGCACCCGCAAAGATGCAGGAAGCTCCAATTTGTATGCCATAGTACCAATCTTTTGCAACACCTTGTAAGGACCATAGTACTTTGGTGATAATTTATTATCCTTCCTAGCTTTCTTGAGGGACATTTGTTTGTATGGGTGTAGCCATAAAAATCCTAGTCACCTACATCAAAACTTCTTTCATTGTGATATTGATCTACCTGTTGTTTCATTCTATTATGTGCCAAAGTGAGGTTATCCTTTAAATGTTGGAGACTGTTTTTGATGCTCGATGTGATATTCCACTACTTGAACCATAGAATTTTCTCTTAAAGACGATGTGATGGATGGTGGATGATATCCATAAAATTCCATAAATGGGGTCATTTTTGTTTTCATATGGAAGGAAGCATTATACCACCATTCAGCTAGAGGTAACCAATTGGCCCATTGAATTTGTTTATTAGATACAAAGAAAAAAAGATATCATTCCAAACATTTGTTCACTATCTCAGTTTTTCCATCAGAATGAGGATGATAAGATCATTTATGAGCTGATTGAGTACCCATACAAGAAAATAATTTTTTCCAAATATTTCCAGCGAAAATGGGATCTCTATCACTTACAATAATCTTTGGGTTCCCAAGTAGATTTTTAGTTGTTTCCGTAAATGCAATAGCACGTGTACTAGATTTAAATGGATGAGGTAATGCACAAAAATGTGCATACTAGGTAAGCCTATCGACTACCACCAAAATGAAACTCTTTCCTTCGGAATTTGGTAAACCTATGATAAAATCCATTGAAACCTCCTCCCAACATTGAATTGGAATGGATAAAGTTGTAATAGACCCAGGGTCTTAATTGTCTCAAATTTATTTTGTTGGCAAACCAAAAAAATTTCCACAAACTTTCGAACATCAAATTTAAGGCCTTCCTAAAAAAATTCCTTCTTGACCCTGTGTTAAGTTTTTAAAAATCCCGAGTGCCCTCCAAAGGGACAGATGTGCAATTCCAAAATAATATTTCGCTCGAGTTGGAAATTCTTACGAAGATATAATCGATATGTGTACCATAATGAATCATTTTTCTAGCTAAATGTATCAAATATACTAGGATCTTGCTACAAATTTTGAATGAGTGCCCACACTTCTTTACCATTCTTTCATTCATCCCTTGCTTCGGTTATCCAATATAGTTGGATAATAGAAATGACACAAAGAAATCCTTCCACATCCTCATCCTTTTTTGAGAGTGCATCTACAACAATATTTTTCCTCCCTTTTTTGTAGATTATTTCAAAGTCATTACCCAACATCTTTGTGACCCATTTTGCTGCTCTTTTGAAGATAATGTTTGTTCCAAAATGTATTTAAGACTATCATGATCGTTTTTTACCTTGAAGTGTCTTCCCATCAGGTAACGTCACCATTTCTTTAGTGCATATAGTATTTCCAACATTTCCTTCTCATAAATAGGTTTGTGTAAATAATTTCCCTTGATTGGATGACTTTCCTTCTTGCATTAAAACAACACCAATTCCATTTCCTAAGGCATCACATTCCACAATAAAGGTTTTTGTGTAGTATGGCATAGCTAAGAATGGTGCTTGGCACATTGCCTCTTTAAGATGTTCAAAGGCCTTAGTTGCTTCTGGATTCCAAGAAAATCCATCTTTCTTCAATAATGATGTTAGCGGTGACGTTATTATCCCATAATTCCTAATGAACATGTGATAATACCCTGTCAACCCGAGAAATCCTTGAAGATGCTTTATGGTTGTGGGAATTTTCCATTCCTTAATGGATTTAACTTGGTTAGGGTCTACCTTAACACCCTCATGAGATACAATATGACCCAAATATTCCAACTCCTATATTCCAAAGAAACATTTGGAGGTTTTTGCATATAATTGTTTTTACTCTCATAGATTGCGCACCCTTTCATCATGTTGAACATGATCCTTCGAAGACTTGTTTTCAATTAGTATATCACCAAAAAATACTAACACAAATTTTCTAAGGAAGGGTTTGAAAATGGAATTAAACAAACCTTGAAATGTTCAAGGTTCATTAGTAAGGCCAAAATGCATGACCAAAAATTCATAGTGACCCTTATGAGTTCTAAATGTTTTTTTTGGAATGTATTCATTCTTCATACTAATTTGATGGTATCTGGAATGAATATCCAACTTGGTGAAGTAAATTTCTCCATGTAATTCATCCAACAATTCATCAATAAAATGAATATAGGAAATTTATCTTTAATAGTGAGCTTCTTGAGCTCCTTATAATCCAAACACATGTTCCATGATCCATCCTTCTTGTGCACCAATACTACAGGAGTAGAGAAAGGAATTTGACTAGGTTGAATTATACCAGCCTCTAGCATTTCTATAACCATCCGTTCAAGTTCACTATTTTGGGCAGATAGATATCTATAAGGCCTAATGTTTGGAGGAACACTTCCTAGAATCAAGTGAATCACACGATATTGATCACGAATAGGTGGGAGGCCTTTACGAGTCTCAAATACATTAGAATGATTGTCCAAGACTTTTTGGAAATCTAGATAAATAGATGCTTTTTATGTTTGAACCCCTAGTGAGCATAATTGTGCAATTATGCCCCCTTTTTATTTCTTCAAAACCTTTTTCATTCCATTAGAGCTAATTATCATTCTCGGTTCCCTGTGATACCCCTTAACTTAACTTCATTTCCTTCCCAAAAAAAAATTCATAATTTTTTTTTGAAAATTGGAAGTTATCGTCCCCAAAGATTGTAACCATTAGACTCACAGTACAACATTAGCACCACCCATTGGAATGGAAAGAATTGGACTATTCAAGACATATTACCCCGTGGTTAACTTGATATTATGGCACTTTCTAGTGAGATTTATAGTTCCTCCATTTTAAACCATGACTTGACACTCTAGTGCTTGATATAAGAAGAAATTCAATTCCTTGGCTAACTTACAATCAACAAAATTATGGGTACTACCTAAATCAATCAGCACTATTACCTTTTTCTTCTTGATATATCCTTCTATCTTGAGAGTTTGAGGAGTGGTAATTCCTGCCAATGCATTAAAAGATATGATTGAATTCATTGCTTCTTTCTTTGGGGTTGGTTCCTGGTGTATATCCTCCTCTTTTGATGTTTCGTATTCATTTTCTTCCTCCTCTTCACAATCTATGTAGAATAATTTCTTCTCAGCACACTTATGACCTTTAGTGTATTTTCTATCACAACTATAACAAATCCATTTTTCTCCTTTTTCCTCCAATTGTTTTGGTGTCAACCTTGTAGGTTTTGTAAGAGTAGGAGCAACAACACTTCCATATTTATAGTTGTGAGTAGTAGACTTCCTTGTTCCCTAATTTTCCTTTCAAATTTTGTTACCACCCTGAATTCCTTCTCCAATGAATCAGGTTCCCAAAGGCGAACCTCATGTTAGATGTTATATTTTAAAGTCCCTATAAAGACAATAATTCTATGCTACTCTAGAATATCAGTTACCCTAATATCCAACTTTCGAAAGTCTTCAATGTGCTCTGCCATTGAACCCTTTTGTTTGAGAGTTATCAATTAGCTAAAGAAATTGTTGCTCTTTGCATCTTGATAATGTGCTATCATTTCCTTTGTAAAAATTGACTAGGCAATAAGTGGTTTACGAGAACAAATCCATCTATACCATACAAATTGATCGGATTATAAATATAAAGATACAATGTGTACCTTTTGTGAGCATTGAACATCATGTAGATCAAGATATCTCTCCATCTGTGGTATCCAAGTTACCAGATCCTTTCCATCAAAATTCCTCATATTTAACTTTGGAATGTGGTGGTCATTAAACCCCACGTTGGAGTCTTTAAAATCTAAATTGATATTTTTTTGTCTTCATCATGATTTTCATGGATTTCCTTGTCACCACTAGGACACCGTTCTTCTAGAATCTTTTCCAAACTTTCCTTCAACCCCTCTATCTTGACATTCGTCATTGCTTCCATGTCTATTTTTAAACGATGATTCAAAACCCCCACGTCCCTTTTTATACCTTATATCTTGGATTCCATGCCAATATTCAATCATTCTATCTCAAATTCCATGCAATTATTCAAACCATCCATCTTCAATTTTGTTACTTTTTGTGCGAGCGAATTTTTTTGCAGTTCGTCATGTAATTTTGATATATCATGTTGCATTTATTCCTCTTCTTCATGTGTTGTAGTTGATATTTCGGGTTTCTTACTAGGTGTTTCCATTTTTTTGTTCTTCGAGTCATCAATTAATGATATTTATGCTTCATTATTCCCTTGGAATCACTTCAAACTAATTTTTGAAACAAAACACAAGAGAATTTTAAAAAATACAGACCTTTTTATTGCCTTGTAGGATCTCGATATTAAATCTATTGCATTTATGTAATTTCATTTCTCCAAGGCCTAAAATTTAATTTTGTGGTATCCATCTAAGTCTCTTTCTAACCCCACAAGTATGTTCGAGATTGGTTACTTCAAGAAAGTGTTATTCCCATTCTCCCACGATGACCTAATTATAGACTCATTCAGTATAGTGAGATTGTACGAAGAGCCACATGTCACTGGTTCAACCTTCTACCCTCAAAAAGCTACCCAACAAACTAAACTCCATCCTCTTTACGTCACCTTTTATGAAATTTGACTCTGATGCTGAAAGAGAATGTTATGATGATTTTCCCAACATCACCTATTTGAGATGGAATTCGAGAGCCTGCAAAAACCAAGACTTCCTCAGATCATATCTATGAGAATATAGAGAGACAGGATTTGGAATCTGGAAACGATGTTCATGAATATTTTGGATCAAATGGGTTTTAATTTCAGCTTCTGAAGCTTCGTAGAAAAAAACTTTATAGCAAAAATTTTGTGATGACCTATTTGAAGCAGTGAAACCCTATAATCCAAAGCTCCTATACCAAATGTTATGCAACCAACTCACAAAAAGATAGATCAACGACTTAGAAATTATCCTCTTCAAGGGGGAAACCTCCTTTAAATTACATAAATGAACAATTATTGGATGATACAAAGACAATACCTCCTTTCTATATATAGGAGTCTAAGGGGTCACAATATAATCAGAGCCTACATAACAATAATATTGTAAGGGCACAACAATAACAATAGTGGGTTTATATGGGGCACAATAATAACAATATGGGGAATACATGGGCACAAAAATACAACAACGGGGTTGCACTAATAACAATAAGGGGCTACACTAGTAGTATAGGGACCTAACAATCTATATGACTTCTTATTTTATGTGAGGGACCCCTTCAACTCCTTGCTCCTAGGCTACTTGCAGTAATTCTACTAATAGAAGTCCTTATCACCAACTACTAAATCTTTGGAGGAATCATTCTTGGATTTATTTGGATGAGATGCTCGTTGGCATCATCATTTTTATTTCTCATCTTAACATTAAATGGTTCAGGACAATTATTTCTATAATGTCCATATTTTTGAAATCCAAAACATTGGACATTTGACAAGTCTCTCTTTCTCTATGAATTGGATCTTCTACCTACATTTCTATTTTCAGTGACATTTATTGTTTCCATTATTCCTTCTAGATGTTGCAGTAAAAGCTTGAGATTGTCCTTCTCATGGCTATGCATATTTCCTTTAGCTATAAGCCTAGATTACTCTTGAATGAAAGAGGTCCATAATTCCTCAAAGCTTAGAGCATCCTTTCGACCAAAAATGTTGGTTGCAAATGAATCCCATAACTCTTCTAGATCATTGGTTGTTGTAGTAATTATTTAAGATTTAGAAATAACTTCACCAATGCTTTGTAGTCAATCATTTATGTGAACAATTCTCATGAAGTAGGAGGCTACAGGTTCATCCATTTAATTTTTTGTATCACAAAGTTGATTCTTCAAAGATATATTTTGACCAATGTTGTTTATTGAGTACAAATTAACGAGAGTATTATAGTCATCCTTTGAAGCATCCAATTCTAAAAAAAATGGAATCAGATGGTCATTAATATATTAAAATATAATTCTAAAGGCTTTGACCTCACACTTCCTAAAATTTTCTTTCATATCCTCATCATCATCTTCATCTTTTTGAGGTAATTTTCCTTGGACATATTGAAAAACTTCATGTTCTTCTATGACAAGATCAATTATCTTGTTCCATGCTTTGAATTTACAGGCTCCTTCAAGTTTGTTTCTATCCTTGCAAGTGGGATCCATTTTCTTAGAAACGATGGACATAAAGATTGAATAATTCTTTCTTGAGAGAGATATTCAATAATATGTGATTTTCAAATTTCTTCTTTCACCAAACCTCTAGTACTGTGTTGATTTTTCAAGTACAATGTAGACTAGTACTTATTTCTAAACACTAAAAATTACTTTTGATGATTATATGTCATCTTTTAGCATTTAAAAATTCTTCATCAAGAAATTATTCTTTGGAAATTAAACCATTAACAATAGAAGAAAATAAGATATCACAATGCACAAGAACAAGACAAAGTTCACCCTAAAAAACCTAGTTGGGGTAAGAACCGAGCAAATATTTCCTTAGAGAACCAATTCAAAAAGAGAGATGAAAGTCAAGTCTATGGAAAAACTAACCAGTAAGTGCATCTACCAACTATCCAAGTCATTCCTCCTCAATTTGATTGAAATCAAAAGAGTACTTAATATTCAACTCTAATTTCCATAGAGAATTATCATAGAAGATGTGGACCTTATGCACAATGATAAATATCAGTAGTTCATCCCTTTACTATAGATATTACTCATAAATTCTCTTCTTGTTTTCACAAACATGATAGACATAATTTCTGCCTCTTTCACAAAGATTTTTCGACCTTCTTGCACAAGGATAGCTAATAGATTTTCGGTCTCCTAGTTTATAGCAGTTTGGTCTTTCAATAAAGCGATATACGACATAAAATATTCGAACCTTTCAAGAGATTGGACTTAACATGTATCTTCTCCTTGACCTTATTTTTTCTCCCTTCCTTTCTTTATATGCCTTGAAGATATTATGCTTGATGCTCAAGTTCTATTGGAGAGGAGGATGAATGACTTCAATATATAATGAATACATGGATCGAATGGGTGAGAAAAATAATTGATCTGATTGGAAGGGTATAGGGACAACTTGGACTACTTGTGGTGCTAAAGAAAAAATTTAATTTTGTCTTTTGATAAATACAAAAAAACAATAATGTTTTGAGCATGAAGAACATGATTTACATAAATATGAAAAATATATTATGAATACCAACCATGGCTACAAACTTCAATAAAATAAAAATATAAGTATGTTCAAATTGAAAATTACACTACGTATAACCCTATTCTAAACTAATTGGTAATTAAAATTATTTAAAATGAAACCTCTAATGTAGTCCATCATATTTCTTTAAACCTGCAAACATATATAGAATAGAAATTAGAAATAGTGATTTAACCAATAATAACTACAAATAGATAAATTTTAAAATTCTATACTTATTTATGACACTTGCAAGATAATAGCTTTCCTTTCTAAAGATTTTTTTTCACAAAAAGATTCTTCTAACAAAATTTTTACATTTTCATAGAAATCATTATGGTATACGTGAAAATATTGGATGAAAATATTGGAAGAAAAATGTAGTTGCATTAGGTATTAGCTGAAAGCTATGTAAAGCAACTTCATGCACCATATCCTATAGAAACGTGTTAGTATTTATTATATTATTTACATTATAAAATGTGTTAATATTAGTATACAACAAAACCCCCTTGGAGAATGAAGTTTCTAAAAAAATCAAGTGTTTCATTAAAACTAAGTTGAAAATCTATTACTGATTGGAAGAATTCATGGATGGGTAATATTGCTCATAAAAAAATTGTGAAGCAATTTCATGTATTGGATCTTCTCGAAGATTATTAGATGTGATGCTATTATTAATCCCGATATACCAAGAAATATGAGAAAGCATAATCATTATTAGTCCCTACCATCTGGCAATGGCCAAGAACTATAGCAATTGAAATGTTGTTTTTAGCATTAAATTAAGCTGCTTATCATCCCGAATAAGTAGCTACTATGACGAATAACCAAACTTTTTGAACAACAATCCATTTGATCATCTTATTTAACCTCTTCCCGAGGTGGGGAGGCTAAAGACATACGGTTATATCATATTTGCGCTTTACGTTTAGAAATTTAAAAATTTAGCTTCCAACTAATGCTATCATTAAATCAAATGTCAATCATAGTATATTTCTTTAGTATAATAGAGAACAAGCATCTTATAATAGATAACCATCACCGCTGTCTCTGCATGTACAGCTGCCACAGCTTCGTCGACAACTGCTATGGCTTCAACAACCGCTATGGCTTTTTCCAAGTGTCTTGATGCATTGAAGTTCTGACCTTTAGAAAACTGGATAAATTCATTCTAAAAACCTCACCGAAGCATGCAATGGCAGGAGTGGGAGCAACGGAGGAGTGGCAGAAATGGAGAGAGCGCTGGTTCCTATACCATGTTTTGGAGAATGAAGTTGTGCGACTCCTTTCATCTGCACCTGCACCACAGAAGACAAGGTAAGCAAGGTAAGCTAGAACCAGTGGCATAGTAAACCTTAGTCCATTCTTGAGATGCATGCTATGGCATTTTATCGCTATTTGTTACTAGTGATTCTATGCACAGGCTAGCTTGATTATTTCAGTTGCACTAGTTGAACTGTCATCCGGTTGTTTGTTATAGTTTTACTGCTACTGTTGTTGGCAATTGTCTGAAAGCAAGCAAGTGGTTGGGTGTTTTATAAACATTTTACGATCTGAGAACAATTGGTATCGAGCAGAAGCCATGAAAATAGAAGAAAACAGAGAAGAGAGTGCCAGCTACGAGACGATGGCCGATGAATTCATGAATATCCTGCTGAGATGGTCGTTAGAAGACATAATGAACGAAAACCTCTTGAAGGACAAGGTCAGGATCAATTATTCAGAAACCTGCAGCTATTGCTTAATATAACTAGCCAAATTTCTAGGAGTCGATTCATATTTGAAATAATTCTTATAAGTGTGTAGTGATTGAATATGCAAGGACCACCTAGTTTTTTGTATTTTTTTAAAATTAATTTAAAAATTTTCAATTGTTTGTCTGGTTTCTTTGCCTCGGCTCTAGCTGCCTTTTCCGCTGCTATGAATGGCTAGCAGAAATGGTAGTAAAGCAAATAGGTAGAAATTCAGTAGTAAAGTAAAGCAAACAGATAGATTATTTTAAAGCAGTCGAAAGTCAATACGGCATATAGAGTTCCACCCTTTCCTGAGAACATGTCCCATGTCAATTTGCATGCGGTTTGGTCGGCCCATACGGTGATTCTATGCAGGCGCACACCCTTAATTTTTTTTTCAAGGCAAGCTGAAATAATTGTTTAAATAATGCCTCTTGTTTTGCACATATTAAAAAAAAGAATATTAGGAGAAAATTGTACCTTTTGCACCTTTCTCTTCCAATTGGATTTGGAATTGCACCTTCTTGTTTTTCCTCTGTAATCCCTCGTCAATGTTAAGGTGGGTGCATAGACAGAATATCAAGAACCTTCGTTGCGGTCTGCCTGATCTGGGTTTTGCAAGAGAAGCCTTGCCCCCGGGGTGCTTGTCCAGGTGACCAACAACTGCAAATACTGTGATGTTGCTAACATTGTGCTCTGCTTTGCCCTTTCTTCCGAGAGTATCCTTCTCGACTTCCAGTGCTTGCAGTTTCTGCCCTTTTTGCGTTTAAGTTTTCGAAGAAAATTGAGTATATGCAATAGTTTGATACAAATAAGACATAAATCAGGGCTTTAAAATGGCATGTGACATTCCTCAATTCTTTCATCTAGAATGCCCATGCCCTACAAGAGTGCTAAGACCTTGAGTTTTGACACTACAACTTAAGACTACGGCTGAACGGGGAGCTTGTTGATACTAGCTTTAACGAAAATGGGAACCTTAGGCCGTATCAATGCAAGTATCATAACGAAGAAGTCCGAGTAGAAGATTCCCCAACCTTACAAGTATATCAGCTCTGACATCATAACCTAGCAATGTCCACCGACCAAGATGAACCCCCTGACTAAACCATCTCGTTCTGCATCAGCCACATGCATCTCGACGCCAAACCTTGACTTTGAATCGTATGTCATTCACCTTCTTCAGCTGCAATGGTCAATATGTATACAATGGGTTGGCTGCTACTTCTGCATCTTCTTCCTTCGAAGTCACTGCAACAAAGACATGTCGGAGATTCTTACAGGCGAAGTGCAAGTCGCTCCAGAAGCCGATCTAGTATTAACAAATACCTTTGATGAGCTTGATCGTCCTATACTTGATGCACTCCAAGAGAGACTTCCACCTTGTATACTATAGGTCGTCTTGTTTTATAGACAGAATCTGGAAATGATAAAATATCTGACAGCTCTGCAAAGGTTGTGGAATGAAGAAATGGAATGTGTGATCCAACAGCTCCTTGGAGGCCTGCGTCCATCTGTAAGTTCAATGCGCTATAAGTTGGGGGCATAAAAAAAGGTAAATAGTAAAGGGTCTAAGTGCTGAAGCAAGCCGATACAATATATCTTAGTAGTCTGTCTTCTGCCAGTATTGAATGCAAGAGGGCTGTGAAAACGATGCCACAACTGGCTGCTGGTTTCTTTTGTCAAAACAAATAGTTTGAACTTTACCCTTCTTTCCTTCCACAAATGATTCTGGCTTCAGAAGTGAATACAACCAGTAAAAGCTAGTTACGAATTTAAAAACGAACCTGCATGGACTACATGTTTTATTTATGAGTGCCACTTGTCTCATTCTTTTCCATCAGATGTCTGCTGGTTTGTGGTAGTGTGTTCTACCATATCGGTGCACCGGGGGTTTTGTATTCTGTGCGTCGACAGAGTGACAAGTGGTGACTTTACTGGCAAGAACCTTATGGTCGTGATGATACTTTTCAGTCCCGTGTCACTTGATGTGAAGCTTCACGTGGTCAGGGTTCACATTCCGAAATTTCTATGTGTATGCATGTAAGGCTGCAGCATGAAATGTTCCTGGTGGTGTTGGGGCATAAACACTACTCCTCGTTTTCAGTCAAAAAGCAATAGTTGTACTGGGAATCTGGGACATGGAATAAATAAAAAATAAAGGTTCACTTTATTTTCAAATTCTCCTGCAAAATTTCCTCTAATTTACCTCCTACGTACCATTACACTGATGTAATTATATTCTAAAGCTATTACAGACATTAAATGCTCAATTAATATTTACAAAAAGTCAAAGGCAAATCGAAAGTCTCTCGTATACGCACAGTACATTATAGTGAATAGCAGCAGAACCAGAAAGGTCAGTAGACCAACAGGTGATCATGAACAGTTAAGAAATGAAACATCGTAGAAGCTTTGTTAAATATCAATTGTCTTCCATGCTCTCTCGTTGAATCGGAAATATCAAAGATTGATAAACTATAGCTATTACATATAAGAATGATCTTTTCTTGAAAACTTGTCAAGTCTTAAACTATACACTTGTTCTCGATTCAGCAAATAAACACATTTATCTTAATTGATGGTGCGATGGATTTAAATTCAAGTGGAGAATTAAGAATGATTGTAACCAAGATAATGTTGGGTATGCATCATATGCAAAATATGCTAGGCAGTACAGGGATTTTATGACTGTGTACATGTGTCTCCAAATTTATTCATCTTGCAATAAAGGAATTTTATATTTGGAAGATAAGTCAACTTGGAACCTTGCCGACAAGTGTGCAATCAGCTTAGCTGGTTATGCTCAGAATCAGTGTCTCATGTCAACCAGTTCATTCTTCACACTCCTACTTGACAGGCTAGCCTTGCCGACAAATGTGCAATCAGCTTAGCCGGCTATGCTCAGAATCTGTGTCTCATGTCAACCAGTTCATTCTTCACACACAGAAAGCAGACTTCAAAAATAGAATTTATTTATATACCAGCTGAAAATAAATGCTGCGATGTTGGTTTTAAATACGATTGTGTATCAATTTAGTTTTTCCTAGCTAGAGATTTAGACGTGCTAATATTCTTTTATCTCCTTTCATATCCTCTCAGCAAGCCCGTATCTCATCTCCTTAAGGCATGTTCCCATTCAATCATTACCCGACCATAGAGAGGGCGAGGGAATCTTCTATCACCCTGACTCCAACGAAATAAGAAATCTAATGCTGGCTGGAAAGAATCACTCGTTATCCAGGACCAGGAACCAGGTCTCTTTTACTGGCCTAATGAGCAGGCCTAATTTGTGATTGAGTCAGTGTTTGCTAGGGCTACTAGGTCTTTAGCGGTAACATCAGTCGCTAACTCAACCCTTCCTTAACTGTACATTCCCTGGGGAACAAATGAACTAAGGTAGCAGGAGTAGGACCAGGAACCAGCACCAGGAAAGAATCACTGAACGAACCATCACTTCACGTAACAAAAATTAAACCCGGGTAACAAAAATTACATGAAGAGCTCAGCCTGTTTGAGTTCCTCCAGCTTAGGGCAGGGACTAGCTGCCCCGCAGCACCTCTTGTTTGAAATTGCAATGATTTACTTTCTTGATAGATCTTCTAGTTAGCATATTTCAAATTTCCATCTATTTGAAGAAAATTAATTGAGTTAAATAATATATATTAATCCACTCATTCTCAAAGTAAAACATTACTACTGAAACCTTAAAACTACCAACATAAACTCTTAAATAGATAAAATATTACATTGATATATACATTAGAAATAATTAATAAAATATGAACATATAAATTAAAATTCTTGAAAATAAATTTACATAAAATACATTACCATTACAAGGTCATTCTAAATTATTTGTATGAATTGAAAAATTGAAATCAAATTGAATATTGTTACATATCTGCAGAGCGTTTTCGAGATCATCACATATTTTACTAGGATTTTGATTTGTAAGTTCAAAATCATTTTTGGGAATGAATGTTTTCTACACCATTTTGATTTTCATAAATAATTTGTTATAACTTTTTTTGCACTAGGATATATTTCATGCTTTACTTCAGACTCCCCTTTGGAATTTCTAACATGAGAACTTGAGGGAATTTCTAACATGAGAACTTTAGATAACCGTAGGGTGAAGTGCTACTTAAACTCATAAAATATTATTCTCTCTCTTCCTTAATACAAGATAGTTCAGAAATATAAGTATTACCAGATGATCCAAAAATACATGCACGTGATCTTTCAAAGCTATCATTGGAATTATCGTTTATTATATTATCATATTAAACATGGTTGACGGATAATTCATATTTACTTTGATTCATAACTCTTGCCTTATCTTCTAAAAATGAACTTGTAGGTGAACAGACTACTAAATGAAAGAGTCATTGTGATATGAATTAAAATTAACAAATAGGTTAGGATATAATGAAAAATGACTATTTGAAAAGATATAATTAAATGTTTCCCAATTATTAAAATGATAACACTATTAGGAGCTAACATTTGAGTTCCAAATTTTAATTATTCACTATTCTCTTTATCACAAATAACGAGTTCATCACAATTTGAAATAATTTTAGGAATACAATTAATTTGATTACTTTATCACAAATAACGAGTTCATCACAATTTGAAATAATTTTAGGAATACAATTAATTTGATTGATGACATTGTCATATCCATGAAGTTGAGAATTAAATTTTTCTAGACCATGTGACTGAACGACATCCTCAATATTATTAGTAAACCAAAAAAAATCAACCCTAATATCCTTTGCAACATGCATATTTCAAAAAACTTCAAAACAATATTTATGTTCATTATTACTATTATGTAATGGTATATAAGGAAGAGAGCAAAGGTAACAAAACAAAATTGAATGGTATGTATCATCAATACCCAAATATGATTAGTACTACTCATATTGATTATAAAATAGAGATTTCAAGGTTTTTTTCCACCCTTCTAACTTTGACAACAATGCACAAAACTCAATTATGGCCTTAAGTCTCGGGGTACAAAATGTTTTCAAGGACCAACTGTGATAGCATAATCCTTTTCCCTACCTAAGAATTCCACCATGTTCTTTTTGGAGGGTTGAATTTATAAAATAATTTTAATTAACATGAACATAATATTTCTCCTTCTATTTCTAAACTAAATATGAAAATATAGAATTTGTTGATGAAGATAAATTTGTTGAAGAAATTGAAGGAATTATGTCTTTATCGTCTATTAGATTTTAATTATTCTTTTTTTTTTCAACTGATACTTTGATTCATTCATATTTATCTTTGAAATCTATTCCCATATCATTTATATCCATATATGTATGTCAAAAATAAAATTAATAATTAATGAAACTAATTAACTTTATAAAAAAATAAAACTAAAAACATAAACAAATATTTCCTAGATTTTTCAAGCATTTTCCTTATTTATTTGACCATATTAAACCTTTAAAAATTATTCTCCTAGGTTTTAGCTTTCCAATGAAATATTTTGTGCCTAATTTAGGCTTTTAGAAGTCTAGATATGGTCTCCCAAAGTTGATGCTTAGTGACCATTGATCAAACTTGTGAGTTAATATTGGACCTTAATTTCAATAAAAGAAAAAATATACCACACCCATCATAGAGGGAAAGCTTGAAGGGTTTATATTGTATTTTGTAATTATAATAGTTTTTGTGAAAGTAAATATGAATATATAGATGGATTTCCATGCACATATTTCAAATTTGAAATTAAATTTATGAAATTATAAAATAAAATGTAATAAATTTCCTTTATCGGAACCTTGGCCATTGAAGAGTTATCACGAGATGAGGTGAGATAAATAAAATAAATAAATAAATAGAAACAAAAATTGTAAATATAACAAATAAATAAAAAAACAAAAATAATCAGTAGATTAGGTAAATGACTGAGCTTGATGAGGTTATGAGTTTTATCCAATTAGATAAGTCATAAGAAAATCAAATGAAATATGAATTAAATAAAATAAAAATTAAATAAGATAAATAAAAAATTAAAATTAGATCTATCCACATCATCTGTCACATTAGCAACCATGTTAGCTCATTCCTTATGATGAATTTCCACATATATCTATGAGACACATCATCTCCTTAATCAACATACCAAGTCCACCTGCGACTTCATGATCCATGTTAGTTTCTGTGTCGCCTTCCATGTCAATATGCCACATCATCAAAAAGTTATAATAATAATAAACTTCAGAGGGCCATGAATTTTCATCTAGAACAGAAAATGAGGAAAATTTTATATCAACAGAAAGCATTTATAAGTATAAGATGATGGAAACCTCAAAAATGGGAAATTATGAAACATAAAGAATTAATCATAAAGAAAACAAAATAAAATGCAAATAGATGCAATATTTTCAAAATTTTATATGGGGGCGCCCTTTATGTTTTCAAAAATTAAGGGGAGTTGTTGAGGCCTTAACATAGCGCTAATGGAAAAATTATTTATTCATGTGATGAAGACTAGAAATTTCCTTAACAACTATTTACTCTGTGACTCAAAAGTTAAACATAGAATTTACAACTAGAAATAATTCTCATGAATTAAAGAAGAAAGCACATACATGCACAAAATAATTATTAAAAATTCAATTCAACTAGAACTTAAATAAATACGATACAATTTTGACCAATTTGAGGAAAATATAACATAAGATCACAACAATAACCTAATAAAAGTGGATATCTCATAAAAAACTCAAAACCTTCGAGAAACATAGTTATTTTCCAAAATAGAAAACCAAACTTTTGAAGGAAACTAAACTTAACAATAACCTCACTATTTTGACACTCCCTCTTGAGAACAGTCTTATGTACATGTAAACCAACTCTAGAACTAAAATTTTAAAATTTTGGTTAAGGAAGTGCCTTTGTGAAAATATCAGCTAAGTTGTCTTTAGTATAACAATGTTCCATATCGATCTCACTAATGAGATCACTAATAAAATGATATATTGTTTCAATATGTTTTGGTTTATCACGGAGCATAGGATTATTCAGTAACTTAACATAAGACAAACTATCACAGTAGATAAGAGTAAGACTCTTCTTCATTACTCCAAGTTCAAGAAGAAAATTCCTAAGCCACATTGTTTCGTAGGACCTAATAGTAGCAGTTATAGACCAAAACCCTAATTTGTATGTGTGAGCTTTAGATCGTGCGATTTCGAACCAGTACAAACCAATATCTATGAACCAACTTCAAACCTATGTGAGCCAAACTAAAGAGGAGAGAAGAAGAAAATGTTTGGTGATGATGTCCAAATGGGAGTCAGTTGAGTGATATTGATAGCCATCTAACTTGTCAAATTTCTCTTTTGGGCCAACCTGTCCTTTGTGCAAATGTGGGATTCCATATTAAAAATATATTTTTCCTTAACCAAATTAAATTTTTCCAACAACTAGGAGGGGTATTTCTTGATGAGGAAGATTTTCCACATGAGGGAATTTGTCCTTGAGGTTCCGAATTAACACTCCCTCTCAGCTAGGGTGAAATTATAGACTACAACATATGTCCCTTCATAGGTATCGCATCTACAAATGTTGTCGCTACTTATCTCAACTCATCGCCGCTTATCTCTTCTTGTATATTCTTATCTCTACTCATGTGTTGAATGCTCTCGAATGTACAAGAATAATATTTTGACATCAGAGGGGGGCTCAAACTATGACCCTTTTTCCATTGGGGAGCTTATGCTACTGCCTAAAATCGTCAGAAAGGAGATGATGATACTACCTGAAAATATCTGTTGATGGGGAGCCCAATGGTATAACCCGTGAAACTCTATCAGTAGGGAACATAATGCTACAACCTAAGAAACTCTTCCATCATGAAGCCCAATGGTACAACTTGGGAAACTTTGTAGTGGAGAGCCCAATGCTACAACTCGGTATACTCTACGAGTGGGTAGCCCAATGATACAACCTAGGAAAAATTTTCATCGAGGAGTCCCAACTCAACCTACGTCATTGGTGATTCCATCTCAACCCACTATCTAAGGACAATAGGCATGATACAAATTTCCATGAGGTAAGGATTTCAACTATCCTATTATCCATTGATCTTTCCATCAAGACAATAAATATTCAAGTGGTAGAACAAATCCATCTCTATCTTGAGTGGGATGCCACTTACCATAAATGTTAAAGATAGCGCCTAACTCAGGTAGCCAACACCCATTATCCATATGGGTGGTAAAGACAGATGCCAATTAAGGTATACTTGGGAGGGGAAGATACACACTTATTGTAAGGTAAGGATGAGACACACACTGTAGTCCACAAGTTACCTCAACCCCAGGATCATTTTGGCTCAATTCCATACCCTAGGAGCTCAAACAAGGGGAGAAGAGCTAGCTCGGTGTCCTCGATCAGCTCATACCTATTATGAATATAATTCATATAAAAATAATAAACATAAATATAAATATAATAATAATAAATAATAGTTAATTAACTAATGGTTAGTTAGTTAGTATTGAAGATGCATGTCTCAGAGACATTCGCATTCATGCAAGGGCACCTTCCTAGGGTATACAAGCATGTCATTATTCTCATTTGTAATCATATCATATCTCATATTAATACTTATACAATATTCAACATACAGTTACATGTCTTACAATGGAAATTTACGTATTTGAAGTATTTTAAAGATTCTCGCTGCATATACGACATTTGTTCATTACAGTACCCTTACCTAGGAGGGTCATATCCATTAATCCATGTTTCTCCCTCTGAAGAATAATTGCCTCATACATTACCAAGAGAAGTAATCCTTTGTTTTCCTGTTCATGTAGGACATCAATTCAAATATTATGTTAGAACAAATATATGTCATAAAAATGATACCTTAGTCATAATTTCTCCCTTTCATGGAAGCAACAACCACATGTCTAAGCTTGTCTCATATAACAACAATGTCTCAATACATGAATATATCTTAGTCCCAACTACATATGAGATATATGCATATCGGCTCCTATTCTTGTTGTCATAATATATCATTTTCATATCTAGAACCTTCTCAAACCACTCTCCAAAGAGCTTCCTTTACCAAATTGTCTTTCTCTCCAACCAAGTCACCATTGGTGTATCCATGTAGTCTCTTATTTGCACAAGTATATCTTAGATCAAGATCTTTCATCTTGAACTCAGAGACCAGTTCCTTCTAACACTCAATCATCAGGGGCTTACTACCTCCCATGAATAGATTGTCAACACATAAAAATAAAATCAAAGTCATATCTAGCTTGGGGAGCTTGCTTCAATCCATAGAATGCTTCCTTCAATCTTCAAATGTAATATTGACCAAACCAATATACTTAGTGTGAAATGAATGAATGTTGTTTAATAAAATCAACCAAGTCTTCTTATTAAGCCTTGAATTCCAAACCAAACTAATATCAAAGCCATATATCCATATCCATATATATATATACCATTGTTAAACTCTTCAATCCAAGTACGAATTAGAGCTCGCACCCAAGTAATCTCAAGACAAGCTTCATCAATCCATCCACATGATCATAACATGAATCATTTATGTCACTAAATGTAAATACATATACTAAGAACAAGTCGTATAAGTTTCTACCATCCATTCATTGTGATATATTTGCAATAGCCAGAATTAAAATCATTGCATACTAGCTCCATTGGTAAAATCATGACAAATAACATATTGATATTCATATTACTAACCCCTCCAAACATAATATGATTCAAGACATTCACAAAACATATTGATATTCATATTACTAACCCCTCCAAACAAAATATGATTCAAGACATTCACATTCTCTGATATAAGCTAAACATTATGTAAGGCTCATTGTTTCTTCAATTCCCTACTCATAGAATTCTCTATTATTTGCTCCATTTCATTTGATATGTCATACTCCCGGTGCGCTCTTGGTTTTAGTTTTTGTATCCTACAGGCCAAGTCACACCCACAAGCCTTCCCCTGTGTTGATGAGAAGATCATAGCCACACCTGTAAGCCTTTCTCCCATCAGTTAGGGCTTGGAATAGGATAAACCCTCTATGCTGAGACGATAACTTCAACAACATCAAATGATCATCTATTCATTCCCTGAGCTGCAAAATTAACATTGACGACACTAAAACTAGTCTAGTTGCTAGTAAATAAAAAGGGAATTAATAAATTACACGTATTCAATGAATCTCATGTTGTAATGATATGGGTAAAAGATGAACAAAGAAATCACAATATCATCCTAAATTCTACCTTGGAAGCGGTCAAAGGTTTGAGAGTGTTCTACAACCATTATTTTCAACATATAAACAAAGAGAGAATATGGAAGTTGATGGTTTATTCAAAGCTAAAATTATGATGCATTATGGTAATTTATTATAATAAAAAAAAGGAATATAGAAATTTGAAATATTACCACCTTCATTTTCATGAAAAAATAATAGAAACAAAAGATGCTACTATTTGAATTATCTCTCCTAAAAAACGACTCTTATCAATTTTGATCATTGTATTTATTTTAATTCTAAATATTAAAATCGTATCACCATCATGAAAAAGATTCTTTCAATAAACAAATATAATTTTTTTTTCGTATCTGTTGTAGATTTGATTAAACTAAAAAACAATTTCAGATCTAAATTATTTAAAAAACACTTGAAAAACAAAAAAAAATATAACTCTGTAATTTTTTTAAGAAATAAATAAAAAATTAACTATACAGCCAATAATTTTATTCTTAATGATTTTATACATCTTTTATCTTTGTTTCAATTTATATGGTGGTAAGTAAAAAATATACATGAGTACAGGAATAAACACATTCATGGCTATGTTGATTAAGAAGCACCATTGATGATGGGAGTAAACTTTACTCTAAAATTATTCCTTGAACCATAACTTATACCTTTTAGTTATCCTTTTGGGAAGTAATTAATAATTTGTGAATTGTTTATACAAATTCGGTAATAATGAAAAAACTAATTTAACATGAATAAAACATCTTCAAGTCATTTCGGTAGGAGATATTTAATACTTGTAAATTGTTTATACAATTTCGATATTAATGAAAAAGAATATTTGGTACCAATAGAAACAAAATGGAAAAACATGCTACGCTATTTGTCTGGACTTTGAAACACAAAATCTAGTTTTTATTCAAATTCATTATGAAAAAAGAGATACTCTTTGTTTTGCGAATTATTGTTAATAACAACTATATGTGTAATCTATTTTCTAGTTATATATTGCAATTAAAACTCAGAGCAGTTTTCTCTCCTCAATCATTCAATCCAATATAAAGCTGATTTTGCTTTAACTGTAAGAAAGTTAAAAATTATCAATTTTTTTTTCTTTCTTAAGCATTTCACCTTCAATTTCTAATAAAGCAAAGGAAAAAAATTCATCATTTTCAATTTCATTTAATTTCTCCACATAGATTTCATTTTTCTTAAAATGAAAATAAAGCGAGACATATTTTTCCTCGACTTAATGAAATAAAACTAAAGAACTAGAACTGGTTGCAGGACTCTCCCATTGTTCTGTTATAATCGTTCTATGTTTTCCAAAGTAAACATATAACTAAGAGTGCAACTTTAATCTCAAATGAAATCCCTTTACCTTAATAAAATAAACTAAACTAATTAGTCGCAAAAAAAAAAAATTGTTTCACATTTATTTTAAAAAAAACTAAAGTTTATAATTTTACGTACTAGCACAACCATATTAATAAATATGGTTGCTAAACATTGATAAACTTACATCAAACATATATAGTAATTATTAATAATATTAAGAATTAATGTTATTAATATTATTATCAATAATATTAATATAAGATTCATACTAATAATAATTAATATTATATTATTACTATTATACTAAATAATAATAATTAAAGCCCACGGGGCTTTGGATTGACGGTGAATGGGTGCCTTGTTAAGGCACTCCTTGCGATAGGTCACCGGTTCAAATCCCCCGTGGGTACTTAGGTTAGTCTTAACATAGAAAAAAAATAATAATAATAATTAAAAATAAATATAATAATAATAACAACAATTATATCAATAATCATTTAATAAATAATAATGAAGTAATTATAAAAGAAACATTTAATAAAAATCAAACAACAATTTAAATTTGGTTGATACGAAATTTAACTTTAAAACTTCCACTCAAACACAATTATTAAACGCTATCATTTTCCAAAACACACTACAACCGATGAAAAAAGTTGCACTAATTCAAATCAATAGGATAATGATCACGGTCATTCATGCTTTCCAACCAATCCCTTCTCGCACTGTCTTGCATTTTTGCATAACATTGAAAAGAAAAATGTGATGAAATTTGTAGACCATCTATTGATGTCACTCTTGATATAGATGTAAATGTGAAACCCTGCCACTCTCTGTCTCCAATATCTACAATGGCTCATTGCAAGGGAATAATATTAAACCCAAAAGATAAATATTATAAACCCATGGTCTACAAATCCTAAGATATGTATTATAAACCCTAAAATTAACATGATTGACCATGATTTACCATCATTGATTTTCATACTAACACGATGTTTGACATAATGTGATGTTGGGCTATGGTTTCCCATGGTTGACTATGATTGATTTTCATATTGAGACAATCTTTGGCACATTGTAAAATTGTACCATCATTGACCATGGATGACCATGATTGTAAACCTAAGGGATTTATATTAAACCCAAAGATTATTATTATAAATCCTATGAATAATATTATAACCCAGGAATATGAACCAAATAAACCCAAGGGATTTATACTATAAACCGAAGGGAATAATAAATCCAAGGGATTAATTCTAAAACCCAAAGGTAATATAAACCCAAGGGATTAGTATTATAAATGAAAGTTATATAAACCCTAAAGGGATTGATATTATTAACCCATGGGATTAATACTAAAAACCCAAGAGATAAAAAACCCAATGAATTGATAGTATAAACCCAAGGGAATAATATTAAACCCAAGGGATTAACATTATAAACCCAGGGTACATAAAACCTAAGATAAATATTATAAACATAAGGGAATAATAAACCCCAAGTGATTATAAACCCAAGGGAATATTATTAAACCCAAGGGATAAATATTATAAATCCAAGGAATATAAACCCTAAGATAAGTATTATAAACCGTAAGATAAATAATTATCACAATGCAACATTGAAATATGGTTGACCATGATTGATTTTTATATTGTGATCCAGGTCCGGGTGTGAAGAAGGACCTTTCCAAGACCCTTTACTTTCATGATGTGTTAAAATTTCTTTTTAAAACAACATTAACAAATACAGCTGCAGACTGTAAGGAAGAGGAACATAACAATCATCAGCACATGAAAACAAAAGATGTTGATAATAGAGTTCGTACAGGAGGGACTACGTCTCCGGGCCTCGATGTCAAGATTGTGTAGGCCGCCACATTAAGTATTGTCAATAATGGTGATGTACTCAGAGATGATGTCTCAATCATACAAGCAAAAATGCCCTCACACAGGAGTGGCTCTAAGAGATGTTCCACAACTAGAAACCTCAATCAAAAGACTCCTATCAGTATGACACAAAAAACATGCATGGTGTGCATCTCGCCAACATGGCAAAAAAGGGATGTCAAAGAAAAACACATGCATGACAACAACAAGAGTATCCCAGCAACATACACCAAGGGATCTCAAAACATAACATGATGAGTTATGACGACAAGCACATCACATAAAAGATTTCGCATCAAATCAAGCAAGGAATCATGAAAACATGTATTAAACAAGATCTTGTATCAACATCAATCATGGATCTATACAACATAATGTAGAAAGAAAAAGTACATGAACACATCATATACCTCACCACCAAGGGCCATCTGAAGAAGTGGATGTCACATTGTTGAAGCTGCTCGGACCATTGCTCTCAAGGCATCGATCAGATGAAAATGGCTGCTTGCACATGAAAGTGGACATCTGCACTGACACATAGAAAAGTGACTGAAAAAATAAATGAGAGAAAGACAAATCTAAATATGCCATCATATTTGTGGTGTCGAGAAGTGCTGAATCAACTGTCCAAAATCTGAATTCTGAAAAGTTGAAAATTCGGAGCTCAAGGAATCTTTTAGATTCCCTCAGGATTCCTCAAAGATTCTGTTTCAGGGATGGACTGAAAATCCATTGCTCAGATGTTAAATCTGATCACCATTAGGACCCCTATGTAAAACCATGAAAAACAAGTATAAACTTGACCATATTCTGACAAAGTAATGTTTTACCTCCTTGGGAAAATTTCATGGCTCATGGTTCCGCTCCCTGTTTTTGCTGAAATCATGGTTCCGCATGCATTAATTGACTAGAAGATGTAGACCTCTAATGGAGAAATGGACAGTGTCGTTGCGCTTGTGGCAACGAGAGGTGTAAAATCCATATAAAATTTGTCAATTTCTGAGAAAGTGAAAATTTTGCCTTCCTGCACAATTCATGGTTCTTGCGTTAAAATATTATTAAACTTCCTCGATTTGCGTGCCCGCTCCTGTCTCAAAATTCGTGTAGTCCTTCTCCTCCTAGCTCTAGTAAAACTAAGTTCTTAAATAAAATTACTGGCAGAGTTACCATTTGTGGTTCATTGGTAAATTTTTAAAATAGTGTGGAGGAGGTCAGGTCGTCAAATCCTGCCCCTCCACAAATATCATTTTATGGTTTTATAAACTGCATATACATTTTATTAATTGTTTGTTTAGTAGTGGACAGTTGTCAACTATATTTGTTTTGGGGAGGTGGTGTATGTTGTTACACATCCATTGCATGGTTTGGGAGTGTCGTTACATATGCGTTAGGGTGGTTGGGCCCGTGGCCCAAGGCCAGCCCACCAACTGGGCCCGTGCCCCAAGGCAGGCCCACCACCCAATCCGTGGACCCACAACCAACCATTCCTTACAATACGTTCGTTTGTTTTTACATCAACCAACCACGCCATTTAATATGGCTTCCCATAAATCCATGCATTGGTCATATTGATTTTGTTTGACCTATTTTAATAACCAAACTTTATAACCATAACCCTTGTATGTATGGTTTTTTTTGTTTTTCGTTTTATATGACATATTTAATATATATATATATATATATATATATATATATATATTAACTTTTTGACTTTCATTAATATATATTAATTGATTTTTGGTTTTATTTATATATATATATATATAGTTTTTGGATTTATGATTTTTTGTTTTAATTGTTTATATAGTTATTTTAATAACTATATTAAAACGAGTTTTGTTATATGGCTTTAACAAAAAAAATAAAATTGTTTCTTGTCCAGGTTTAGGAGGCCAATGACGGGCTGCCATGTTTTAATGGCTGATGGGCTGCCATGTGGATCCCACTCGCTTACTGGGATGCCATGTGGCACACTGTGGACCCCACTTTTTCCTTTGTCATGTCAAACCTTGAAGAGCTCTATCTTTTGTATTTCGAGCTCAATTTGACGAACCATTCGCACCTCTACAATCAGGACAACGAGATCTATGATCTGGTCCTAGGTTGAAGTCATTCTGATGACTTTGATTTTTTAGCATCCTTGAGTCCTCCTTGTCCTGTGCGTGTGTTCCTGAAGATCCACGTGGATCAATCCTCCCCACTGAGGAGCTTTTGGTCCTCCAAAAGAATGCAAAATAATCTGCAACTTTCTTTGTACCCTATCTGCATCACAAGTGTCCTGAAAAGGTCCCGCTTCCATCTCCTTCACCTTTGTTCTTCGAAGCCTTAAGCGATGAGCCGACACTTGCCTTCTGCAACCTATAGTACATTGTTTCGCAAATTACATACTTGAATGACATGACTAGCTAAAGACCCAAATGTCCCACACTTGCCACGAGTTTATAACACATACTTGGTGGTCAAGTTTACATCAAGATGGATGTAATACTCTAGCTATGACAACAAGGCCAACATATCATTGTTGCTTCAAAAGGTGATGGAAAACACCTCATCACTGCAACACATGATTTACATACATAAGGCCAAACATTATTGTTTTGACAAGTGATGGAAACATAACATCACTTTTAGAGTTTTAACATGCTCTCAAAATACAACTCAAAACATGACCAGATGGAAACACATCATCACTTTTACACTTTAAAATGCAACAAATGATTTACAAAAGAATGACCATGAAATGACAACATGTCTAAAAACCATTTTTCACTGATCAAGGTGAATGGGTTGCCTCCTTGTGGCGATTTTGATTGTCGAACAATTGCTTCACCTGCTTCATGCACCGACTCTTTGTCTTTAAGGCGTTGCTCTGGATGGAGCTTCCAACAAGTGGCTGTCTAATGGCCATTTCTATTGCAATGGCTGCGGTAGGCTTTCTTCCTCCATATCTGCTTAACATGTTTCTTTTCATGCTATTGAGACGGTCTTTCACGCCTCATGAATCCTGCCATTCCTTTCCAACACTTAGAAAAGGTATGGTTAGGTAAACCACAAAAAGTACATGTTTTTCGATGCCTTGATCTTCGTTCATTATTAAAAATATGATCATAATCAAAATGAACATTCAAAGATCGAAAGTGATTATACCTTCTTTGTTGTTTCTAATATCAGCATGGTGATGAGAGCTTGCCTCAGCTCTCTCCCTGTGATGTAAATTGCCATGGGATGATGGGGATGTTTTCCTATCATTCTCTTTCCTCGAGGATGTCTCAGATCACTCTGACACCTTTGATCACTCTCTTTTAGTGTATCTCGATCCTACATATCGATGCTCATACACAACCTCCAAAGGTTGAGTGATGCCTTGGTTATTAACACCAAGTTCTTTCTCCTCGTGCCTTGTCTTTGTAAGGAGCCTCATATTTGTCCCTGTAACTAGGATATCCACATCTCCAGCAAACATCATACTATAAGAAGATGAAATCTAAAGGAAATCAACATCTTTTACCTTCTCTGTCAATTTGGAAAGAAGTGATGAGGGCTGCTCATCATCCATCGTTGGTGGTTCACTAACTATCTCATCGGATTCCCCAACTTCTTTCCTAACATACCTAAGTCCTACTTGACAGGGTAATTCCTCTACTTTGATGGGGTTGACAATACCTTGGCAATTAATTCCCAAGCCTTTTCCTTCATACCCCATTCTCTTCAACAGTTTGGAGCCAATTCCTATGGTGTGATTTTCAAACACAACGAAATCATCATCAGGAAACATACATGAAGATGGACAACTACGTTTTACCTCACATGAGTCACGCTGCAACTTTTCCAAGGCCTCGTCCTTTGCTTGCAGTTGTCATAGCAAAATTTGTCTTTCCTCTTTCTCTTCATGTAGGCACATCTTCAATTCATCGTTCTCTGTTTGAATATTATGTTTGTTTTGCTTCAGTTCTTCCATGGCCTCTTCTGTGGCTTACAACTAAAGCTGCAATTGCTCCTTTTCCTCAGTCTCTTTCTGTAGAGTTTCATACATGATTTCCACTCTCTCAGAAATGTTTACCATGGTCTCATACATTTCTCTTTCATTCTCTGTCACTACAGGTTCCATTGTTCACACTGCAATTCAAATAGATGTAAAGACCACTCTGATACTACTTGATCCAGGTCCGGGTGTGAAGAAGGACCTTTCCAAGACCTTTTACTTTCATGATGTGTTAAAATTGCTTTTTAAAATAACATTAACAAATACAACTGCAGACTGTAAGGAAGAGGAACATAACAATCATCATCACATGAAAACAAAATCCATTGATAACAGAGCTCGTCCAGGAGGAACTACGTCTCCGGGCACGGTGACAAGATGGTGTAGGTTGTTGCATTAAGTATTGTCAATAATGGTGATGTACACAGAGATGATGTCTCGATCATACAAGCAAAAATTCCCTCACACAAGAGTGGCTCTAAGAGATGTTCCACAACTAGAACCCTTAATCAAAAGACTCTTATCAGTATGACACAAAAAACATGCATGGTGCGCATCCCGCCAACATGGCACAAAAGGGATGTCAAAACAGAACACATGCATGATGACAACCAAAGTATCCCAGCAACATACACCAAGGGATCTCAAAACATAACATGATGATTTATGACAACAAGTACATCACATAAAAGATTCTGCATCAAATCAAGCAAGGAATCATGACAACATGTAATAAACAAGATCCTTCATCAACATCAATCATGGATCTGTACAACATAATGCAGAAAGAGGAAGTACATGAAAACATCATATACCTCACCACCAAGGGCCATCTGAAGAAGTGGATGTCACACTATTGAAGCTGCTCGAACCATTACTCTCAAGGAATCGATCACAAGAAAATGGCTGCTTGCACATGAATGTGGACATCCGCACTGGCACATAGAAAAGTGACTAAAAGAATAAATGAGAGAAAGACAAATCTGAATAAACCATCATATTTGTGGCATCGAGTAGTGCTAAATCGACTGTCCAAAATCTGAATTATGAGAAGTAGAAAATTCAGAGCTAAAGGAATCTTTTAGATTCCCTTGGGATTCCTCAAAGATTCTGTTTCAGGGAAGGACTGAAAATCCATTGTTTAGATGTCAAATCTGATTTTTCCATTAGGATCCCTACAAAAAACCATGAAAAACAAGTATAAACTTGACCATATTCTAAAAAAGTGAAATTTTACCTCCTTGGAAAAATTTCATGGCTCATGGTTCCGCTCCCTGTTTTCACTGAAATCATGGTTCCGCGTGCACTCTGGAATTGAATGGAAGATGTAGACCTCTGATGGAGAAACGTATAGTGTTGTTGCGCTCGTGGCGATGAGAGATGTAAAATCCATATAAAATTCATGGTTCCTGCATTAAAAAATTAATAACTACCTCAATTCGCGTGCCAGCTCTTGTCTCGAAATTCTTGAAATCCTTCTCCTCCCATCTCTGGGAAAACAAAGTTCTTAAATAAAATTCCTGGCAAAGTTACCACGAAATCTACTGTGGTTCATTGGTAAATTTTAAAAATAGTTTGGAAGAAGTCAGGTGGTCAAATCCTGCCCCTCCACAAATATCATTTTATGGTTTTATAAACTGCATATACATTTTATTAGCCATTTGTTTGGTGGCAGACAGTTTTCAACCATATTCATTTTGTGGAGGCGGTGTATGTTGTTACACATCCGTTGTGTGGTTTGGGAGCGTCGTTACATATGCGTTAGGGTGGTTGGGCCCGTGCCCCAAGGCTAGCCCACCGGTTGGGCTCGTGCCCCAAGGCTGGCCCACCACCCAATCCATTGACCCACAACCAACCATTCCTTACAATACGTTGGTTCTTTTTTACATCAACCAACCACGCCATTTAATATGGCTTCCCATAAATCCATGCGTTGGTCATATTGATTTTGTTTCACCTATTTTAATAGCCAAACTTTATAACCGTAACCCTTGTATGTATGGTTTTTTTTGTTTTGTGTTTTATATGACATATTTAATATAACCAAATATATTTATATATATATTAACTTTTTGACTTTCATTAATATATATTAACTTATTTATGGTTATATATATATATATATATAGTTTTTGGACTTATGATTTTTTGTTTTAATTGTTTATATAGTTATTTTAATAACTATATTAAAACAATTTTTGTTATATGGTTTTAACCAAATTTTTTTTTTTTTTTCTTGTGTAGGTTTAGGAGGCCAATGATGGGTTTCCATGTTTCAATGCCTGATGGGCTACCATGTGGGTCCCACTTGCTTACTGGGATGCCATGTGGCACACTGTGGACCCCACTTTTTCCCTTGTCATGTCAAACTTTCAAGAGCTCTATCTTTTGCATACGAGCTCAGTTTGATGAATGTTCACACCTTTGCGATCAGGACGAAGAGATCTACGATCTAGTTCTAGGTTGAATTCATTCTGATGAATTTGATTTTTGAGCATCCCTGAGTCCTCCTTGTCCTATGCGAGTGTTCCTAAAGATCCACGTGGATCATATTGAGACAAAATTTTTCACAATGCGACATTGGACAATGGCTGACCATCGTTGACCATGGTTGATTTGCATATTCAAACAATCTTTGTCACAATGCAATGTTGGACCATGGTTGACCAACGTTATGACAATGTGATGTTGGACCAAGAGATAGTATTTGTCACAATGTGAGCATGGTTGACCATGATTGAACCTAAAGGTATTATACACCCAAGGGATTAATATTAGAAATTCAAGGTATATAGACCCTAAAGGGATTGATATTATAAACCTAAGGGATTAATACTAGAAATCCAACAGATTGATAATATAAACACAAGGGAATAATATTAAACCTAAGGGATTAATATTACAAACCCAATGTATATAAACTCTAAGATCAATATAACCCAAGAGAATAATAAACATAAGGTATTATAAACCCAATGGGATAATATTAAAGCCAAGGGATAAATATTATAAACCCAAGGATTAAAACCTTAAGATAAATATTATAAACCCTAACATATATATTTGTCACAATGTGACGTTGGAGTATGGTTGACCATGGTTGATTTTCATATTGAGACAAATAAACCCGCAAATAAAAATGGTTGACCATGATTTACCATCATTGATTTTCATATTGAAGCGATGCTTGACACAGTTTGACGTTGGACCCTGGCTGACCATGGTTGACCATGATTGATTTCCGTATTGAGACAATCTTTGGCACATTGTGACATTGGAACATCATTGACCAGGAATGATCATGATTGTAAACACAAGGGATCTATATTAAACCCTAGGATTAATATTAGAAACCTTATGAATAATATTATATCCTAGGAATATGAACCAAATAAACCCAAGGGATTGATATGATAAACCGAAGGGAATAGTGAACCCAAGGGATTAATTCTAAAACCCAAAGGTATTATAAACACAAGGGAATAATATTAAACCCAAGGGATTAATATTACAAATGCAAGTTATATAAACCCTAAAGGGACTCATATTATAAACCCAAGTGAATAATAAACCAAAGGGATTAATACTAAAAACCAAGGGATTAAAAACCCAACGGATTGATAATATAAACTAATTTGAATTATATTAAACCCAAGGGATTAATATTATAAACCCAAGATATATAAACCCTAAGATAAATATTATAAATCCAAGGGAATAATAAATCCAAGGGAATAATAAATCCAAGGGATTATAAACCCAAGGGAATAATATTAAACCCAAGGGATAAATATTATAAACCCAAGGAATATTCACCTTAAGATAAATATTATAAACCCTAAGATAAATATTTGTTACAATGCGACATTGGAATATGGTTGACCATGATTTATTTTCATATTGAGACAACATTTATCACAATGTGATGTTGGAAAATGGATGACCATCATTGACCATGTTTGATCTTCATACTGAGACAATGTTTATCACAATGCGACATTGGACCATGGTTGACAATGATTGAACCCAAAGATATTATAAACCCAAGAGAATAATATTAAACCCAAGGGATTGATATTATAAATGCAAGGTATATAAACCCTAAAGGGGTTGATATTATAAACCCAAGGGATTAATACTAAAAACCTAAGGGATTAAAAACACAACAGATTGATAATATAAAGTCAATGGATTAATATTATAAACCCAAGGTATATAAACCCTAAGATAAATATTATAAACTGAAGGGATTAATAAATTTCATAATTTATTAATCATGGAGGAACATATCATGGTACTTATTAATATAAATAATGTACTTCATGATTAAAATATTTCAATCCCATATTAAGTCAAATATTTCAAAGTCAACTAATATGAACAATGAAAAGAAACAAATTTTCATTGTTAAAACAATTTTAAGCATTTCAAGTAATGTTATTATTTTATATTTGGGATATATTGTTCTGTCAATTTTATCTTTGAGATGCAAACATTTTTTTTCAAATTTTATATTAAAAAAAAAATATACACAAGAAGAAATTATATCACTCTAAACACTTCTTATATTTGTGATTAAAATAGATCAGTACTGATATTTAAAGAAAAAACTAATAAGACCATCTTTCAATTTGAAAATTTGTTATTGAATGAACCCTAATTAATTTTAAAGCACAAATTCATTCATGCCACTTTACCTAATCCTACACTGAAAACCTTGGACAAACGAAATTCATAACTAAGCTAGTTTTATACATTTGTATTTGAAAAATAAAGCAATCTTCCGTAGAGAACTCCTCCAAATCATTAACATCTAAAACACACTTACTTAATAAATTTATAGTGGACACGTAATTGATCTCATGGAGATTTGTGGCATAATATGGTCAAAACTTCCACTCTTCATTTGTGAGGCAACACATATTCCTCTCGAGAGTCAAGTGCCTGTAATTCAGACTCATGATTAAGGTTAAAGGATACGAAGTTTGTGATTAGTGTATTACAAAATTTGTTAGGATCATGATCATATTTATAATCTTACCCATAATTTAACCTTATAACCATAATACATACATTTATTATAACCCTACATAAAAAAAAATTCTTCATTTAATAGAATATATTGTTCTTCATTGACAATAATGTAATATTTCATAGAAAACCTCTTTTATTTTTTGAATGCCTTTTGGAGTCTTATATAATAAAATCATTCTAACCTTGATCCAAAATGGATTTTGGATAGATTCCTAATTCAAGGTGTTCCTCACAAAGGAAAAATGAAAGTCGAAGGAAGTTCTTGGAACTAGCCCCATTGCAGAGATCATCTCATTCTGAATCTGCTGCAACTCAAATGGGTAAAAATAGACTTAGGATGCAAAAGTTATTGCAAAAAGAATATGCCTTGTTCTTTGGGAAAAGAGGCAAAATTCCTTTAAAAATGGGCAAAAGACCCTTATATGGAAAAATCACATCACATGAGGCAAAGAGGAGGACTTAAGGTCGAGCGAAAGGCACCCCTGATCAGCGACCTCTGATGATCGAATCGGCTGGTCGAATGAGAGGCAGGTGGTGTATACCCAAGGCAAAGGTCCCAGGCAATGCGATATTGCGATATTACAATCGCTGAAATTGGATGATCGACATCGGCGGTGGCCATGACACGAGGCAAAGGCAGGACCCCCGTGCCGAGCAATGTTGCGATCACTGATATTGGCGGATTGCAATCGGCGACGCCACGAGGCAAAGGTAGGACCTCAGGCCAAGCGATATCGCAATCGATGATATCGGCATCAACGAATCGCATCAACATAGGCCACGCCATATGTCTTACCCTTGGTCCATGCGATATTGCGACCTGTGATACATATCTAGACCCAATGAGTTTATGAATGCAAATATATAATACGCCAAGTCTGCCACAAGGTCCTTCGACGGGATTTTGCAATGTTTAATGTATTTTTAAAAATACAAAAGAAAACCACGGAACATGCCTATGTGACTTGCAATGGAGATTTAAAAGGTGGACCCGATAAAAGATAAGGCGAAATTCATAATATTTGAAGTCTGAAAAAATGGAAAATTGACAATTTTTCTTGTGTTTTAGTGTTTTTCTCTGTGTAAACAGAGAACACTATTTTGGGGGATTTCAAAGGCCCGAAGGTCCTTTTCATTGCAGAACAGGTGGCCACCTCCCCTAAAGACATTATGTAGTGATTGCTAACCCTCAGAATAGGGATTCGAGTGGATAGAGGCCGGAAGCCAGAGAGCCCAAGAGGGAAAATGAATAGACAATGCCAATTGGCTAAAAGCCACAAAATGATAGAAAAATAATATAATAAGCAACGCTGAGACAGGAACGAAAAAAAACTAAGCCAAAGAAGGGAGTTAGGGTAATTGAGAGAGAGAGAGAGAGAGCTCAACTGAGTAGAGGGAACGAAAGCAAGCAACGCAGAAAGCAAAAGCTGAAGCGTAGAGCAGCCGAGGGAGTCACTTGGAGTTCAAGTGAAAGGCCAAAGAGCTATAAATTGCAGAGAGCGAAAGAAGCCAAAGTTGAAGAGCGAGAGCCAGAGTAAGAGCCAAGAGCTAGAGCCAAGAGCCGACAACCAGAAAGCCGAGAGTTTCAAGAGCCAGGGAGAGATGGTGTTCTGAGCCCATTGCTCGTGTGTAAAATAGTGGAGTTGAGCCAACAGCTTGTAAAAGGACTTGCCATAATCCCAGAGAGCCTAGTCAAGTTGACTAGAGTTCAAGGAGACGTAGCCCAAGAGTTTTTGGTGAACTCCAAGTTTAATTATTGTCTTATGTGTTTGTTTTACCGCTGCATTATTTACTGTTATATGTATTTATATATCAATTTTAGAACATTAACTTACAGCACCTGAATAGTTTAAAACAAATACCAGCATACACCTTAATAGCACGCACTTATTAATTCCACATTGGTTAATCAATAAGACTTGGGAATATTTAAAGATTTGGGAGTGGGAGAGGTTCTCTTAAGTTGGACAAGAAGCTTAAGTGCCCCATTTTCAGATCAGGTGGTATCAGAGCATAAGTTTGATTAAACCCACCTTCAAAGGAGGTTATATCAGAATGCTTGATTGATAGAGAAAAGATTGCTTTTCTAAAAGGTTTTTGGGCAATCAAGGATTGAATGTCTGATTGATGTATGCTTGTTGCAGACTAACTATTTTCTGAATTTGCAGAGGTGAAGGGAAAGTTGTTCATAGCTAAGTCCGAGAAGTACAAGAAGGAAGGAGGGCTGAAGGAATTCTTCTATTCCAAAGGACCTCAAAGCAATCCTTGAAGCACAAGAGGTTTGTTGCAAAAGGTTGCTTAATAAAACACTTTATTAATCTTGTTTGAAGTTCTTTTGTTCATTGGTACAATGAAAACTTCTACAAGTGACTCCTCGAATTCTTCTTTCTTCATCACAAGACTCTTTAATGAAGATATGAAGCAAGACTTTTCCACCATGATGGATATGGTGAGAGAAATGTATGAGAATGGAAGGAAGAGCAACATAATTAGAGAGCAGTTGAATTCCATGAAGGAAGAGAAGCAGTTGCTTTCTGACAAATTGCAGGAAATGGAGAGGCAACTTCATATTGCAAATATGAACCTGAAAAGGATGCATGAGTTGGAGACACAGCTCTTTGTTGCCCAAGAAGCCTTAGTCAAGTATCAGCTTGAAGAAGAGGTAAACCATTCCAGTTTGTCTTCAAATTCCTCTGAGAATGCTTATATTGGTTCTTTTGAAAAACATACTAGAGGCATAGGTTCCAAGCTAATGTCCAAGATGGGCTATGAAGGAAAGGGCTTGGGAAAGCATGCACAAGGTATTGTTGAACCAATAATGGTTGAGGAAAGGCCTAAGTATTTGGGTCTTGGCTATGGACAGTCTTATGGAGAGAGTTCCAAAGCTACCATGAAGGCCATTGAAACAGCTCCAAGGAGGGGTTGCAATGCAGAGTGTGAAGATTGTGTTTAGGAGGAATGTAATAGCTTGAAACATCACTTAGAGGATTTAGGTGTAGAGAAGCACACACTTGAACCAGAGAGTCATGGAAACTCTAACAGCCTTGAAGAGATTGATGGTGTTCCAAAGGGAGCCACTTCTTCATTTGCTTCACCTCCTCTTGAAGGAAATAAAGGTGAAAGAGACAGGTATAAATCTGGTTTTAAACACATCCCTTTTGATTTTGCAAATAATGGTAAATTTCCACATAAGCATGGGAAAATAATTGCATGTTCCTTTTGTGGTTTGGATAACCATCATGTTTCTAGATGTTGGAAGAGAATGGCCACATACAGGAAATTTTTGAAGGAAAAGAAGAAAAAAGCCAAAGGTCCATTGGACAAGGCAAATCATGTTGTTAAGAGGATGCACATGTGTTGCACTTACTGCCATAAGCAAGGGCATCTTGCTGAAAGGTGTTGGACTCTGAATCCAACAATGCTTCCACCAAAGCTGAAGAAAGTGGAAAGAGAAGATGGTAGAAATGGAAAGGAAGTTTCCATAAATAATGTGTTTCAAAAAAATTCACATGTTGATGCTGATGTGCAGATAAAGGAAAAACCTTTGGACTGGATTGGTAAGAAATGGTTAGAGTTCTTGTCCAATTAAGGATTGCATGTTTATTGATGCATCTATTTTCATTTCTTTTTTGATGAGATGCAAGTTGCAGGTTTCTACCAAGATGGTGAATGGAAAAGATTGAGTGGGAGACTCACTTTGTTGTTGCAACATTATATTTCATTTCAGCTTCAAAAGTACAATGTGCTTAAGTGAAAGTTGAAGGATGAAATGCATGCATAAGCATGATGTGCATGAACACAGGGATGTTGATGTTTTCCTTGTTTTGAACATGTATGTGTAATTAACTTGAAGGGCTGATTGCTTTAAACATGCATGTAATGTTGACTTGAAAGAAGTTAACTTGGCCTCCAAGATGGAGATAGTGATGAAATGTTTTATCTTTTGAAAAGAGTCCTAATGGTCTTTTTCTACATGCTTGACTTGAAGGATCATTTGCTTTTAAAGGCATGTTTTGTGGGCTTGTTGTCTAGTCCATCATTTGTATGCAGATACAAGACATGGAGGTGTTCACAAGATGTGAAATCTGTTTCTTTTGTTGAAGCGAGTTTAGTCCATCCAGTTGTTGTCTGTATGCCTGTTGTTGTTAACAGTTGTTGTTGGCAGCCTTTCAAACAGGTACAAATGAAAGTTTTGTGGAGCAGATGAACTTCACATTTGTTTAAGCCACCTTGGATCAATGATCAGGGAAGGGAAATTCAAACTACCTTTTATGACCATTTCAGTAGAAGTTCTGCACGAAGGCAAGGAGGAACACAGTTCTTCCTGAGAAGACCAACCCATCCAAGAAGGGAAGTGGTCAGAAACTTTGGTTCAGAGGCACTATGCAAGGCAAATGTATGGAGGCTAAAAGAAGAAGGTGAGTCACTCTAATTTATTGTTCAGATCATTATATCAGTCTTTTGGAGACCAAAAGTTATTTTATTGGGAAGGCGTGATCCAAAATGGATTTTGGATAAATTCCTAAGTCAAGGTGTTCCTCATAGAGGAAAAATTAAAATCCAAGGAAGTTCCTAGAACTAGCCCCATTGCAGAGAATGCCTCATTCTGAATCTACTACAACTTGAATGCGCAAAAATAAACTTAGGATGCAAAAGTTATTGCATAAAGAAGATGCCTTGTTCTTTGGGAAAAGAGGCAAAAATCCTTTAAAAATGGGAAAAAGACCCTTATAAGGGAAAATCATATCACATGAGGCAAAGAGGAGGACATAAGGTCGGGTGGAAGGCACCCTCGATCAACGACCACCGATGATCATATTGGCGGGTCGGATTAGAGGCAGGTGGTCTATACCTAAGGCAAAGGTCCTGAGTGATGCGATATTGGGATATGTCGATCACTGAAATCGGTCGATTGACATCCGCGGTGGCCATGACACGAGGCAAAGGTGGGACCCCTGTACCGAGTGATGTTGCGATCGCCGATATAAGCGGATCACAATCGGCGATGCCACGAGGCAAAGGCGAGACCCTGGGCCAAGCGATATCGTGATCACAGATATCGACATCAGCATAGGCCATGCCATATGGCGTACCCTGGGTCCACACAATATTGAGACTTGCGATACATATCCGGACCCAAAAGGTTTATGAATGCAAATATATAATAGGTCAAGTCCACCATAAGGTCCTCTGACGGGATTTTGCAATGTTTAATGTATTTTTAAAATTACAAAAGAAAACCACAAAACGTGCCTATGCGACTTGCAATGGCGATTTAAAAGGCAGACCCAATAAAAGATAAGGCAGAATTCATAATATTTGAAGTCCGAAAAAATGGCAGATTGATGATTTTTCCTATGTTTTAGCATTTTTCTCTGTGTAAACAGAGAATGCTATTATGGGGGATTTCAAAGGCCCGAAGGTCCTTTCCATTGTAGAACAGGTGGCCACCTCCCCTAAAGACGTTATGTAGTGATTTCTAATGCTCAGAAGAGGGATTCGAGCGGACAGAGGCCAGAAGCTAGAGAGCCCGAGAGGGAAAATGAAGAGACAACGCCAATTGGCTAAAAGCCACATAATGACAGAAAAAGAAGATAATAAGCAACATTGAGACAAGAGTGAAAAAAAGCTAAGCTAAAGAAGGTAGCTAGGGCAATTAAAAGAGAGAGAGAGCTCAACTAAGCAGAAGGAACGAAAACAAGCAATGCAGAAAGAAAATGCTGAAGCGCAAAGCAGCCAAGGGAGTCACTTGGAGTTCAAGTGAAAGGCCAGAGAGCTGTAAATTGCAGAGAGTTGCAAATTGCAGAGATCGAAAGAAGCCAGAGCCAAAGAGCCAGATCCAGAGTGAGAGCCAAGAGCCACAGCTAGAGCCAAGAGCCGGATACAAGAGCCAGAGTGAGAGCGGAGAGCCAGAAAGCTGAGAACCTCAAGAGCCAGGGAGATATGGTATTTTGAGCCCATTATTCCTGTGTAAAACAGTGGAGTTTAGCCAAGAGCTTGTAAAAGGACCTGCCATAATCCTAGAGAGCCTAGTCAAGTTGACTAGAGCTCAAGGAGACATAGCCTAAGAGTTTTGGGTGAACTCCAAGTTAAATTGTTGTCTTATGTGTTTGTTTTACTGCTACATTATTTACTGTTATATGTATTTTATATAAGTTTCAACACATTAATTTACAGCACCTGAACAGTTTAAAACAAATACCAGCATACACCTTAATATCAAGCACTTATTAGTTCTACATTGGTTAATCAGTAAGACTTGGGAATATTTAAAGCTTTGGGAGTGGGAAAGGTTGTTATGAAACCAGCTCAAGAAAAGATAGAAAAGATAGATCAACGCCTTAGAATTCAGCCTCTTCGAGGGGGAAACCTCCTTTACATTACATAAATGAACAATTCTTCGATGATTCAAATGACAAAACCTCCTTTCTATATATAGGAGTCTAAGGAGTCACAATATAATCCAGCCGACCTAACAATAATAAGCCATAAAAATAACAATAGAGGGATTCTATGGGGCACATAAATAACAATATGGGGGTAATAGGGGCACAACAATATAAATAATGGGTATAACTACAATAGTAATGGGGTAATCACTAGTATTATAGGGACCCAACATGCCCCTCTCCTTCAAAAAAGTGTTGTCCTCAACACTTGAGTAGTTCTGGATACTTCTGCATGAAATTCTCACCCTCCCATGTGGAATCTTCAGCGGATAAGTTCTTCTACTTGATAAGATACTCTGAAATTGATCGATTTCGTAGCTGTCGAGTTCTTTTTTCTGTGACTGCTTCCGGTTCCAATATAATTTTTCCTTCCTCGTCAAGTTCTGCCAATATTGTTTGAACTGGGAGCTTGTTGCCTATAACCTTCTTTAAACATGAAACATGGAAAACAGGGTGCAATCGAGAAGCTACAGGAAGCTCCAATTTGTATGCCATAGTACCAATCTTTTGCAACACCTTGTACGGACCATAATACTTTGGTGATAATTTATTATCCTTCTTAGCTTGCTTTAGGGACATTTGCTTATATGGTTGTAGTCGTAGGAATACCCAATCACATACATCAAAACTTCTTTCACTGCAATGTTGATCTGCCTGTTGTTTCATTCTATTTTGTGCCAACACGAGGTTATCCTTTAAGAGTTGGAGGACTTGTTGTTGATGTTCGATGTGATGTTCCATTGCCTGAACCTTAGAATTTTCTCTTAAATATGATGTGATGGATGGTGGTTGATACCCATAAAGTGCCATAAATGGGGTCATTTTTGTTGCTGTATGGAAGGAAGTGTTATACCACCATTCAGCCAAAGGCAACCATTTGACCCATTGTGTCTGTTTATCAGATACAAAGCAACGAAGAAATCCTTCCAAACATTTTTTTACTATCTCAGTTTGCCCATCAGATTGAGGATGATAAGATGAACTATGAGCTAACTCAGTACCAAGACAAGAAAATAATTTTGTCCAAAAATTTCCAGTGAAAATGGGATCTCTGTCACTTACAATAATCTTTGGGTTTCCATGTAGCTTTTGAATTGTTTCCATAAATGCAGTAGACACTGTACTGGTTTTAAATGGATGTGATAATGGACAAAAGTGTGCATACTTGGTAAGTCTTTCAACTACCACCATGATGACACTCTTTCCCTCAGACTTGGGTAAACCTGTGATAAAATCCATTGAAACCTCCTCCCAACATTGGCTTGGAATGGATAAAGGTTGTAATAGACCCGGTGTCTTAATTGTTTCAACTTTATTTTGTTGGCAAACCAAACATTCCACCACAAACTTTTGAATATCTGATTTAAGGCCATCCCAAAAAAATTCCTTCTTAACCATGTGGTAAGTTTTTAAAAATCCTGAGTGCCCTCCTAAGGGAGAAGTGGGCAATTCCATAAGAATCTTTTGTTTTAGCTGGGAGTTCTTACAGAGGTATAAGCGATCTTTGTACCATAACGAATCATTTTGCCAGCTAAATGTATGAGATGTACTAGAATCTTATTGTAGCTTTCGAATAAGTGCCCACACTTCTTCGTCATTCTTCCATTCCTCCCTTGCTTCGTTTATCCAATCTAGTTGGATAATAGAAATGGCGCACAACAATGCTTCCACATCCTCATCCTTTCTTGAGAGTGCATCTGCCACCACATTTTGCTTCCCTTTTTTGTAGATGATTTCAAAGTCATAACCCAACATCTTTGTGACCCACTTTTGTTGCTCTTCAGAGGATAATCTTTGTTCTAAAAAGAATTTAAGGCTATCATGATCCGTTTTTACCTTGAAGTGTCTTCCCATTAGGTAGGGTCGCCATTTCTTAAGTGCATGGAGTATTGCCAACATTTTCTTCTCATAAATAGCTTTGCTTAAAAACTTTCCCTTGATTGGATGACTTTCAAAAGAAATGGGTCTTTCATCTTGCATTAGAACAACACCAATTCCATTTCCTGAAGCATCACATTCCACAATAAAAATTTTTGTGAAGTCCGGTGTAGCTAAGACCGGTGCTTGGCACATTGCCTCTTTAAGAAGTTCAAAGGCCTTTGTTGCTTCCAGAGTCCATGAAAATGCATCTTTCTTCAATAATGTTGTTAGAGGTGCTGCTATTCTCTCATAATTCTTAACAAGCTTGCGATAATACCCTGTCAACCCAAGAAATCCTCGTAGATGCTTTATGGATGTGGGGATTTTCCATTCCTTAATGGCTTTAATTTTGCTAGGGTCTACCTTAACTTCTTCATGAGATACAATATGACCCAAATATTCCACCTCCTGGACTCCAAAGAAACATTTGGATCTTTTTGCATATAATTGTTTCTCCTCCAATAGTTGTAGCACCCTGTCAACATGTTCAACATGATCCTTCCAAGACTTGCTGTAGATTAGTATATCATCAAAAAATACTAACACAAATTTTCTAAGGAATGGTTTTAAAATTGAATTCATCAAACCTTGAAATGTTGAAGGTGCATTGGTAAGGCCAAAAGGCATGACCAAAAATTCATAATGACCCTCATGAGTTCTAAATGCCGTTTTCGGAATGTCTTCAATCTTCATTCTGATTTGATGATATCTCGAATGAAGATCCAACTTGGTGAAGTAAATTGATCCATGCAATTCATCCAGTAATTCACCAATGACAGGAATGGGGAACTTATCTTTAATAGTGAGCTTGTTGAGCTCCCTACAATCCGGACACATGTGCCATGATCCATTCTTCTTGTGCACCAATACTACTGGAGCAGAGAAAGAACTTTGACTCGGTTGAATTATACCAGCCTCTAGCATTTCTGCAACCATACGTTCAATTTCACTTTTTTGAACATAGGGATATCTGTACGGCCTGATGTTTGGAGGAACACTTCCTAGAATCAGATGAATAGCATGATCATGATCACGCATAGGTGGGAGACCTTTGGGAGTCTCAAATACCTTGGAATGATTTTCCAAGACTTTTTGGAGATCTGGAGAAATAGATGATTCCGATGTGGAAACATCTAGCGAACATAATTGTGCAATTACACTTCTTTGCTCCTTTTTTAGAAGCTTTGTCATACCATTAGAGCTGATTATCTTTCCTGGTTTCCCTGCAATACCCCTTAATTCAACTTCCTTTCCTTCCGTAGAAAATTTGATGAAAAGTTCTTGAAAATTAAAAGCTATTGTACCCAAGGATTGTAGCCATTGGACTCCTAGTACAACATCAGCACCTCCCATTGGAATGGAAAGCATTGGGCTAGTCAATACATATTCTCCCATGGATAGCTTGATATTATGGCACTTTCCAGAGCAATTTATTGTTCCTCCATTTGCAATCATCACTAGACACTCTGGTGCTGGATATAGGAAGCAATTCAATTCTTTTGCTACCCTACAATGAATAAAATTGTGGGTGCTTCCTGAATCAATCAACACTATTACCTTTTTCTTCTTGATTTGTCCTTCTATCGTGATGGTTTGAGGAGTGGTAATTCCCACCAATGCATTACAAGAGATGGTCAGATTTATTTGTTCTTCATATAGGCTTTGTTCCTGGAGTATATCCTCTTCTTTTGACCTTTCTTGCTCCTTTTCTTCTTCCTCTTCACAATCTATGTAGAATAATTTCTTCTCAGCACACTTATGACCTTTAGTGTATTTGCTATCACAACTGTAACAAAGCCCTTTTGCTCTTTTTTCTTCCAATTGTTGTGGTGTCAACCTTATAGGTTGTGGAAGACTAGGGGCAATAACACTTCCGTCTTTATAGTTGTAAGTGGTATGCTTCCTGGTTGCCATAATTTTGCTTTCCATTTTTCTTGCTAACCTGAATGCCTTCTCTAATGAATCAGGTTCCCAAAGGTGAACATCATGTTGGATACTATCCTTTAAAGACCCTATGAACACATCAATCCTATGCTCCTCTGGAATATCTTTTACCCTCATGTTCAATTTTTGGAACTCCTCAATGTGCTCCATTATTGAACCCTTTTGTTTGAGACTTATCAATTGGCTAAAAAAACTGTTTCTTTTTGTATCCTCATAATGTGCTATCAATTCTTCCATAAAAATTTCCCAAGTGATAAATTGTTTACGAGAGCAAAGCCATTGATCCCATACAAACTGATTTGGATCCAAATATAGAGTTGCCATACGTACCTTTTGTGTGTTTTGCACATTATTGAGATCGAAGAACTGCTCCATCTGTAATATCCATGTGGCGGGATCCTTGCCATCAAACTTCCTCATTTCGATTTTTGGAATATGGTGGGTCTTCGATCCAACATTAGAGTCTATGGGATCATGATTAACATTTCTTTGGTTCGCATCATGAGTTTCCTTTACAACCTTTTCACCATTAGTATGTAATTTTTGTAGAAAATTTGTCAAATCTGTCTTCAGATCTGCCATGTCTATCTTCAAATATGTCTTCAAATCATCCATCTTAGCTTCCATGCCCTTTATCTTAGATTCCACGCCATTTATCTTAGCTTCTGTTAGCTTTTGTGAGCGTGACATTTGTTGCACTTGTTCTTGTAATTTTGATACATCATGTAGCATTTCTTCCTCTTCTTCATGAGTCATGCTAGAGATTTCAGGTTCCTTACTAGGTGTTTGCATTTTCTTTCCTCGGAGCATCAGTTACTGATAATAATGCTTTACTATGCCCTTTGAATTCCTTCAAACGAAGCTTACGTAAAAATTAAAAAAAAAAAAACTACAAACCTTTTTTCACTTTGTAGAAGCCTGATATTGAATTTGATGTATCTTTGTAATTTCAGATCATCCAGTTCTAAAATTGCAACCTATAGTAGCCTTCTGCGTCCTCTTTCCAATGCCACAAGTCTGACCCAAATTGGTTTCTCCAAGGAAGAGTTATGTGAAATCTCCCACAATGACTTGATTATAGACTAGTTTAGTAGAGCAAACTTGTACAATGTGCCACGAGTCACTGTTTCAACCTATGGATCTAAAAAATGCATGCAAGAAACTACAGTCAGTCCTCTTTCTGTACCTTCTTACGAAATTTCAATCTGATCCCCAGAGAGAAATTTATGACGATTTTCCCCAATTCACATGTTTTGAATGTAATTCAGGAGTCTGCAAAAAGACCAACTTTCTCAGATCATATCTCCGTAAATATCGCGCGAAAAGCTCTAAAATTCGGACCCAAGGTTCAGCGCGATTTCTTCTCAAATAGGTTTTTTTTGCAACTTTTGAAACGTCACAAAAAAAAAGTTATAGTGAAAATGCCACGATGACCTGTTTGGAGTAGCGAAACCCTAGAATCCAAAGCTCTCATACCAAATGTTATGAAACCAGCTCAAGAAAAGATAGAAAAGATAGATCAACGCCTTAGAATTCAGCCTCTTCGAGGGGGCAACCTCTTTTACATTACATAAATGAACAATTCTTCGATGATTCAAATGACAAAACCTCCTTTCTATATATAGGAGTCTAAGGAGTCACAATATAATCCAGCCGACCTAACAATAATAATATAAAGCCACAAAAATAACAATAGAGGGATTGTATGGGACACAAAAATAACAATATGGGGGTAATAGGGGCACAACAATATAAATAAGGGGTATAACTACAATAGTAATGGGGTAATCACTAGTATTATAGGGACCCAACAGAGGTTCTTGTAAGTTGGACAAGAAGCCTAAGTGCCCCATTTTTAGATCAAACCTTAAGTGTAATTTTAACATTATTCTCTTATTCATTATAAATAATTTTCAATAATGTTATGGTACACATACAAATTTATATTTACTACAAGAAAATTAGTATGTTTGTAATAATAATATATTGTGAATATTCATAGAGATCATTATTTATTAATGGTATAGACATTTTTCATTCACAAATCAAATATCTAAATTATTATTTATTAATAAATAATTATTTTTCAATAGTATGAGATAATTAATTGTTAATTATGTAAACATTTGTCATCATTCAAACAAAGATCTAAATCATAATTTTTCAATCTTATAGACATTTCTCATTATCCAAATACACATCTGTCACCGAATATATAACATTTTTAATTCCATAATTAATCATCAAATAATTAAATATTTTGTTATAGAAATTTAAAAAAAATATATAATTGCATTATCATTATGAGAACTTACATATTCTATTTAAAAACCCAAGCGTATATATATATATATATATATATATATATATATATATATATATATATATATATATATATATATACAGAGAGAGAGAGAGAGAGATAACAAATTTTCTCATTTAAAAAATCTGTTGCACTTCATTGATAATAGTGTAATATACCAAAGAGAAACACTTTATGTATACTTACACAATGAATTCATTATAATCTTAACTATAATTTTGTTATTATTTTTTTCTCAATTATAATATATAATCTTCTACAGTGACATTGTTATAAATATATCAGTATAGATTCATTTTAATCACAAATATAAGTAAGGGTTGAAAGACATCAAATATCTTGAGGGGCAAATCTCTTTTAGGGTGAAAAACTTGAAAGCAAGTTTGCACCTTTGATCTTTCTCCACCTTTAAGAGATACATGGTTTATAAATTGTTATTTAAATTGCATTTTGGAATGCATAAATGGATTCAACCCCTTGAAAATATCCTTTAGCATATAGATTGTGTAAAATACAAAGCTTAACTTACAATTCCAACAAATCTTTACTAGATATCAAGTAAAATTATCAGCTAAAAAATAGAATACTTAAATTAAATGAAATATTTTAAGAATAAGATTTATTTTTTTCAGTTGTTTTATATATGATACACAGTGTTTTTAAAATCATATATACATAATTAAGATTGAAATATGCTATCTAATATGCATATTAAAATATTTAATTTAACATGGCCATGAATTATGTAATATTCCTAATGGAAATTTTACAATGATAACAAATTCATGCAAAGATAATAACCCAAAATTTTTCAAAAATGCATACACATAAACCAGAAATATCTCCAAATCCACAAACTAGCCAAGAATTTATTAATAATAGTGTTCTGGTGCAAATGAGTTGGTTAAAATGCACTTGGGCTTGCACAAGGCAAGCTACAAGTACCAAGTGATAAATACAAGAAAGCTCAACAACTATAATAGCAAACTCCTCTAGAAAACTGCGTTGCTGCTCCAAAACTATAATGCTACTTGAATTCGCCCCCCTGGTTTTCCCACTCTTGAGTGCCCTGAAAATTCTACAAAATTAAGAGAGAGTCCCTTACATAAAACCCAGAAAAATGCAGATAGGGTTTTCCTATCTCCAAGCTAAAGTCGAACCCACAAAATGGTGCAAATGCCCTAGCTAACAAGCAATTCGCCTTGCTATAAGAATTAGGATTTCAAGTCTAAATATCACCCAAAATATTCTATTAAATTATCTATAGACTCCTCTCAATAAACCCACAAAAACACAGGAAGGGTTTTGGCTGAATCCACCAATCCCCTTTGACCCCTAATAAGTGCAAATTTCTCAATTTGGCTAGAAAATGCCCCACAAAACTAATATTGCTCAATTAAGCCCAAATACGCCACTGGAAATCTCTCCCAACTTGGCTAAATTATCCCCAAATGAATACCTCTGATCTCCAACCTTTATCTCTCCTCAACCTCTATTCCTCCAACCCTTGTGCACTTCGAGAAATGTACAATTTCAACCCCAAGAATTCTCTTAATTCAGCCCAGATGAAAGAACTTGTAAATATTCCCAATGGAAACTCTAAATTAAGCTCTTCAAATTTCATCACTAGGGAGACACTCGAAGTTCTCTGAAATGAAGGTGGGATTCCCGCTCGGAAATTCCTTGTGTTGAACAACATAGTTATCTTGGCTAAGGAGCTCAAGAGAACTAATGTTGAATTGTCAAATGATCAAAGATACCAAATGGGGGCCTCCAAGCTCTATTTATGATTTCTAGTTCTCTCCTTTGGTTATCCCCACCTTCAACTAATAAAATATTACTTTTCTGCCATTCTTCATTAAAATAATAATTTCCACTTTTCTCCCACAAAATAATATTTTCTCATTTTTATTTAATATCACCAAAAATTGGAAAAAATCCTTAGTGAATTTTTCACTCACAAAAATTGGGAACATTACAGTCCTCCCCGCCAAAAATTGCTTATCCTCAACTAATATCTTATTGCTCCAAAATTTGGCCTAGCCAATGCCAGGGTCCCAAATGTGCCACTGAACCACTCCTCATTGTTCAACATCTTGCCATACTAGTGACGATCCCCATGTCAACAACGAATCACCAGATTCCAAAGGAATATCTGAATGATCTCCCCATGTAGAAATCATCTTACCCTTGAGGGTGGATGAACCACCAAATCATGTTGTACCCAGATCCCATGCTAGTCTTAGAAGGTTGCCACCATGTTGATGCCACGCCACTCTAACTATGGCAAACTTCCCATCATGCTCAGATTGTATCCTCCCCTCAAAACCTGATGGTGGGATATCTGTGAAAGCCAAGCTTTTCCTACCCAGGAAACTCCATGATGTCAATGCCTACCCATCCCTGTCAATCTCAATCCTGAGGAGCAATAGGATAAATTTACCTTGCCATACGATGGAGGTTTCAACAATATCCCATGCGTCAAACACAAAGTCAACTAGATCACTCTCTGCGATAACCCTACTCATCATAAAATGGAGTGTCCTATCAATCAACTCAATCCCTGGATCCCATAACTATACATGTTACACCATATCTCTAGCAACTGTTGGAATATGTTTTTTACTCGTCCCTAATCCCTATGTGAAACAAACATATAGGCCCCATATATATCATCAACTAATCTTATTCATGCTAAACTACCATGTACCTGCCACTGCGTAGTATCAATGACTGTTGGAAGCCACATGTGCCAAATAACTACCCCCTGAAGGTAGCCAATAGATGGGTATCTGATACTCACAATTGACTCAGTGTATGCGGACCCATCCCGCCCCTACCAAATATCACCACTGAGTCTGCCATCCACCCTCTTGATAGTGTGCCAATACAATGTCTGTAGGTCAAACACATACTAGAAAGTTTCCTGAATCATACACGGTATCCTCTACTCATGCATGGTCCTAGCATTCCTTGTGGAAAGAATGACACATGTATCCCTCGTGACATTCTCTCAAGGCATAGGCTCACTGATGAACAATATGCCATCACTGCAGATGATCACCTCATCCCCCAACTAGTGGTTGTCAACTCATGCACCGACACAATGCCACCACTGAGAAGTCTCTACCCCAATGCATTGAGTGTCATCCCAATATCTCAGGTGAGCTCCCTATCCCCAGCTGCTCATGCCAATATTGTCAAAGGAAAAAATCCAAATCTTATGTGCCTGTAAGTGATGCATCCCTTTGCATAAGACTTGACTCTGCAACATATCCTTGTTCACCCTTGGGTACCACTGCCTACTTTCATACCACCATGTATCATATGCCATCCTACATGTGCCAACACATCCACCACTGTGCTAATAATCCCTCCATGATGTGGGCTATGTCTCCCCATCTTCCTTGAAAGACCTGAGCGATATGACTCCTCACATGCCAATGGGAATGACACTATTGTGTCTATCCTCAATAGCTCCAATAGTACGCAAGCCAGCCCTAGCAAATATTTGACGTGTATCGAGTGAGCCTTAGAAACGCTTTTTCCATGTACGCGAGCTAGCCCTAAGACACTCTTCTACTTTTTCAAGCGAGGACTAAAAACGCTTTCAACTTAGACTTTGTGCGCTTCAACCAGAGGGAGCCCGAGCCCGGATAGAATAGAATTTATTTACACGTTGTATAATATACCAATGAGAGAGCACCATCTCCATGTAATGCCCTGTCCCGTGGTTTGTCGATGCCACCTCCTCTTACCAGCTCCTGCCAGAGTAGGCTAATCAACTTGTGACTCCATGCACAATCAATATTCCATGACAACTCATCAAATCTTCTTGCTCCTCTGCCAATCCATCATGTCACTAGTTATCTCAGGAACTCTGAAGGGGATATGAAAAGGTGCGTGCACCCAACCATCCAGTCCATCACATACCTACTACCATGACCTACCGATTCCACGATGTGATGGAGAATCCCACCTAGATCCCAACTACAGTCTAGCCCTTGATACCCCTGGTAATCCACAACCTCCATTGAGTTGTGGTTGTGGATGCATCTAACCTCCTAGCCAACTCCACCAGATACCAACTCAATATCTCTTGCCATCCAACCCTAAGGAAAGGATCGAAAGCATAAACTCTCGTACATGGAACTAACCCTCCATCCTGCCAAGGATGCACCCTGCGCAACTCATGTTGCCTCATCTCACCATCCTAGTCAACACATAAAATATGTCGAGGTGACTTTGCCTCTCCCTCTCCAATGTGTAGTGGTAACCTACTAGTGTTACCGGCCTTTAATGTCTGAGTAAGGTTGCCCCATTACTCCAATGTGCACTCCCGCTGAACCATTAAAGAACACAAATGTTCCCCAACACAAGTTAGCTTGGCCACTGACTCAGCACAAATTGCTCTCATGCCCTACAACTCCTCGTTCTGCTGTAGAAAGGCCCCTCACACTATCGTGGCTTTCTTTCTCAATGGTAGAAGGCTAGCCCAGAACTGATGAAACTGTATAGGGTAGTTATCCCCTATAAACATAGTCACCACTCTAGACCCCTTCATCTCTTCTGGTACCTCCTCAATGACAAGTATGCCTCCAGGCACCTCATCAACCTGCTGTGGGTGGCCATCGTCTAGAAACTAGGTCATAGCACTGGGTACCTCATCAACTATTGGAATATCATCACTAGATGGCCCTTCGAGTGTATGCTATACTCCCTCAACTAAGGTGTCAGCTGGAGCTACTAAAGAGGCCTCCAACAATGGCAACTCCTGCGCCACACCAGGTATATTGATGTGCCCCTCACCATCCTACGTGTCCTCCTACTCAACCTCCTCCTTGAGGTTCTAACATCTAAATCCCAGTCTCCACCAGTAGAAATGCCTCGTGGTCTCATCCTCTAGATTTCCTTGTCCTATCCACTCCCTTTGAGGGGGTATGGTCTCCTTTCAGTCAAATCTCTCCACGAGCCTTTGTGTGAACTCCTTGTAGGATGTGATACGTACATGACCCAAAAGGATCAGCCCTTGGTACCACCATTCCATAGCATCAACTCCAAGTGCAAAGTGACATGTCTAATAGCATCTGCCTCCCTCATGGGGTTTAGCTAAAAATATGTGTCTAATTCTTGTACCCATTTTTTGACAGAACTCCTAGTTGAACCATCAAAGTGGGTGAGGGTCATTTTTCCCTCAATGATACTCACTCTCCCTTAAGCTATGGGTTCATCTATAGTTCACCCATCATAGTGCATACATGCCCAAATCTTCCATGATCTTGATAGCTACTCCACAACTCACCAAGGTCATGCTCTAATACCATTATAATATTCCTAATGGACATTTTACAATGATAACAAACTCATGCAATGATAATAACACATAATTTTTCAAAAATGCATACACATAAACTAGAAATATCTCCAAATCAACAAATTGTCCAAGATTTTATTAATAATAGTGTGTGGTACAAATGAGTTGGAGGAAATGCACCTGGGCTTGCACAAGGCAAGTTACAAGCACTAGGTGATGAATACAAGAAAGCTGAACAACTATAATAGCAAGCTCCTCTAGAAAATTGTGTTGCTGCTAAAAAACTACACTGCTACTTGACTTCGCTCCCTGACTTTCCCACTCTAGAGTGCCCAGAAAATTTGATAAAATTAGGATAGTGCTCCTTTCCCAAAACCTAGAAAAACCCTAAAATATTTTGGTCTATCTCCAAGCCAAAGTCGAACCAACAAGATGGTGCAAATTCCCTAGCTAACTAGCAATTCTCCCTGCTATAAGAATTAGGATTTCAAGTCCGAATATCGCTCAAAAAATTATATAAAGTTATCGATAGACTCCTCTCAATAAACCCACAAAAACCTAGAAAGATTTTTGGTTGAATCCACCAATCTCAGGTGACCCCCAATAAATGCAAAATGCCCAATTTGGCTAGAAAACGCCCCACAAAACTAATACTGCTGAATTAAGATCAAATCCACCACTAGAAATCCTTTCCAGCTTGGCTAAATTCTCCCCTAAAGAGTACCTCCAATCTCCGACCTTTATCTCTCCTCAATTTATATTCCTCCAACCACTGTGCACTTCTAGAAATGTAGAATTTCATCCCCATGAATTCTCTCAACTTTGCACAGTTGAAATAACTTGCAAATATCCCAATCGAAACTCTAAGTTGAGCTCCCGAAATTGCCTCACTAGGGAGACACTCAAAGTTCTCCGAAATGAGGGTGGAATTCTTGCTCAGAAATTCCTTATGCTGAACAACACGGTTGTCTTGTCTAAGCAACTCAAGAGAACTAATGGTGAATTGTCAAATGATCAAAGATACCAAATGGAGGCCTCCAAGCCCTATTTATAATTGCTAGTCCTCTCGCTTGGTGATTCCTACCTTCCACTAATAAAATATTACTTTGCCATCATTCTTCATTAAAATAATAATTTCCACTTTTCTCCCACAAAATAATATTTTCTCCTTTTTATTTAATATCACCAAAAATTGGCAGAACTCCTTAGTAAATTTTGCACTCACAAAAATTAGGAACATTAAAATCTACATTGCTTACATTGAAAAAAATTTATTATAATAATTTGTTTTTAAATACATGTTAATATTACTTAACTCTAGATATTGAAATATTATTATTATTATGCCGTATATTAATTGTATATTAAGATCTAAATTAATTACACTTCTTTCTCTTATTACTCTTTTAAGAAGTATTTTTTTTTTTACTTTTTTATTTTTTTTGAGTTTCGATATACTTGATTATGATTTACATTAAAATATTTATTTTCTCTTTGTATTAAGTTTATATATATTTGGCTTGACCGGGATTCCAATTTTGAGTCTCATAGCTTTTACAAAATACTTCATATCAAGGTGATTGTCAATTGAGCTTTTCCCTGGACTGAAGTTGATATTGAAATAAATTACTTATTCTTATTAGGTTTTGGAATATTATTATGCTCAACTTTTTTTTTTCCAACTTTCTCTCTCTTTATATAGAATTCATATTGAAATAGATTAGTTAATATAAAGATTCAAATGGTCTGGGAAAACATAAGAATTATACATCTAAAGTGGAAATATTTTTTTTTTCAACTTTTAGTTACTTTAACTCTTTTTAAAGTTGATATAAAATTGTGTTATTTATATAGACATCGAAATAATTTATTTATGGTTGAGATAGAGAGTGAAATATTTTTACCACATCTTCAATAAAAACAATGAATTGAACACACTCTTTTTAAAGTTGATATAAAATTATGTTATTTATACAAAAGTGGAAATAGTTTATTTATGGTTGAGATTGAGAGTGAAATATTTTTACCACATCTTCAATAACAACAATGAATTGAACACACTAAAAATGTGATTCTTAATTTTTTATAATAGTTTAATTAAAAGTAACTAAACATATATATATATATATATATATATATATATATATATATATATATTCATTTTTATTTTAGTAGATATTGTCTTTTATTGAAGCAATGTTCTATTTTTATTTAACAAAGAACATGTGTCTATTCGAGCACAGAAGGAATTACACATCTCCTTCATACCAATCTACAAATTGCACCTCGAAATGCAACAAATTTATTTTGAATACAATAAAAGATAAATTTATATTAATAATATCTAATAATTACCAATATACACTACTACTTGTGAATATGGACATTTCTAATTAACCAATAAACAATATAATTTTTTTTCATTAAAAAATTATACATCTCTCTTCCACCAACTATATATAAACATTTCTATTCCAGTAATTAACTATCAAATAATTAATCTATTAAATTGTAATAATTTTAAATAACCATAATTATTAAATATATTCTCACCCTAGCATATTTTATTTAAAATCTACATTTATCATAATTGCAAATTTAAAACATCCAATATCTAAAGTAAAATCAACTGTTAACCTTGCTAGATACTCCTGTGACCAATAAGAACGCCAAAATAAAAGCGTGTATCAAATAAAAAAACGGTCTTATAAAACAATTTTGAGTAACTACACAGGTTCTGCCATTAAACGAAATCAAAGTTACAAAATGATAAATTTGATAGATAAAAAGAGGGAAATTCCAATGCAATCAATGATACTCACTTTCTGCTGGTTAAATAAACACGCTCCAAAAATATTTTGAGGAGAATGTCTTCCATCACCATCAACAATGTCAACAACTTTTTCCTTGTCAATCCGCTCCTGTGCGGAATAAGCATGTGGTCCAACTAGGGAAGGCGAGAGGAAAATCCAATATTCGCTCCAAAAGATTTGCTGCGGTGGGCAAAGGTGGCTCGCCTATCACTCTCTGTTTAAAAAAAATAAACTTTACACAAAAAAATGGTCATTTTAATATCTAGCCGTCGGTAGGTGATATCACATTGAATGGGAAAGGGCGCTATCTCCCGGTTTCCACGTCTCCCCACTTTCTTCATCCTTCAATCTCATATTATAATCACCATTGAAGTTTATTTCCACTATTGGATCTGAAGGCGCCTACAAATTTATAATGTCAGAAGTAATTAATTATAAGCCTCTCCTGACTAGATCTTGTCTCGTCATTTAGTTCATTGCATATTCAAAGTATTGGCATCTCATAAATTTATATTTTATGCACATGAAAGCCATGAAAGAGGGCAATCGAGAGCAAAAGTGGGGACCCCTTGTGCGGCTCGCAGGACGTTGCGAACGCGATGTGGAGAGAAATGTGTGCACAAAATGATATTGAGAAGTTTGCAAGTGTGCACAAAATATTCGGAGCCAGCAACATGATCGGGATTCTTCAGGTTTTATGATTTTAAGCAACCTTGACGATCATAATGATCTTCATCTTGAGCCCGTAACCTAATTTTATTATTTTTTGGAGTAATTTTATTATAAGAATAGATATTCAGGATTACTACTGTGTAATCAATCTAAAAAGTAGAATCATATTTTCGAGTGTTGAATCATATTTTTGAGTGTTGATAGGAGAACAAAAACATATAAAGGTTGTCTTAGTTTGTTATTTACAATTACTTTAAAAATCCATATCATAAAGTCTCAAACATTTGGTGCTTTTAGACCTCTGTCATTGAAAGTTCTATGATAATATTTAGATAATCTATGTGCAATGAGATGGGAGTATCCCATTTTTTTAAGAATAGAAATCTTTTGGATCAAATGCCCAAACTAATTCATCTTCCTCTTCAATTAGACTAATATGAACTACCCTTAAAGCCTCTATATAACCATTCCATGGGAACTGTACATCTTAAGGAAGGCCCATTTGTCTACGGGATAACCATCCTTGAGCCCTTATATTATTTTGAACTAGATTTTCTACCTAATTCAATGTGATCAACCTTTTTCTTGTGGATAAGTTGTCAATCCCAACGCCAATATGTGACCATTATTGACTCCAAACCATGGGTCTATACATATTCTTAAGTGCGATCCATTTCCAATTTTCCACGCCACACCAAATGCTATCAATGGAAAGGACGAAATGATAACTTTCTAAATGATTGAAACTTTGTGACTCTACTTATTTGGGCTCCAAATCCATTCCTCTATGGGTATTGCATGAATGTATTTCATGTGTACTAGCTTTGTTCATAAACTTTAAGTAGTGATGAATCTCCAACCAACTTTTGCACCTAGAGATCTTGAGAGAGTGACAACTTCTTTAGCCCCATCCTTCCTAGGTCTTGAGAAGAGAAATATGGTCCCATTTCACCCAATGAAGAACCAAATGATCATACAAACCTGACCATAGAAAATTGAGATAGTTTCCTCATCCTTTTCATAATGCCTTTTGGAATCCAATAAAGCAACATCAAATAAAATGGAATGGCTCCAAGAACAAACTTAATTAAAACTCATCTCCCTACTCCAGACAATCATTGTAGTTTCCATACTTTTAACCTTCTTTCTATTTTGAAAATTATCCAGCCCCTTTTGTCTTATAGGAATTAGGCTTTAAAAGAAGTCCTAGGTATTTTAAAACTTCTTTCACAGTGGGCAAAGTAAGTGGGAAATACTCTTGCAAACTAATGAGCTTGGCATTGTTGAGACTAAATACTACAAAATTGACTTATTGTAATTTATGATCCTATTTATGATTGTTCCAAAACAGGGGAGAGCCTCCTTTATTAACATTGCATCTCTTTTTGACCAATGGCAGAAAATAATAATGTCTATCAACTTAAAAAACCATGATATCTAATCTAATAGCGATACTTAGAATGTGCAGTTCCTGTCTATGCTTGGCCTTAATAAGCATACTTGATGTGCATGAAAAAAAAAAGAGGTAAAGTTATTTATGAGAACAACAAATGAGATAGTAGATATGCAACTCATGGTCCAAATTACAAAAACCAAGCCAAAACCTAAGTGAGGAGAAGTAATATGAAAAGTTAGCTAACTCGATTGTAGGCTTTTGGATGGGTAATGTTATGAATCTGTCTCCCTTCCAGAAATACAAACTTTTATTTTGGATTGTTTTAGATAAGATTGGCTTTAAAGAACTAGCAATTACTTTAATAACAACCTTGTAAATACAGTAATAACCTTATAAATACAGTTAATAGGAAATTGTTTTAGATAGTAATGAGGATTCTTTTCTTTTGGATAAGATTGGCTTTAAACCACTAACAATTACTTTACTCATAACCTTGTAAATACAGTTAATAATAGGAAATTGTTTTAGATAATAATGAAGATTTTGCATTCATTGATTCCAATTTTATTTATATTATTAGGAAATTAATTGAGTTGTTTTTATTTATATTAATTTATAGGTCATTGATAAGAAATTAATTATTTTTTGTTAATTTTGTGAGAGAATTATATATATATATATGGTTGCTCATATTGCCAATACTACTATCACTATTTTTATTTCAAAATGTTGATAGAGAGCATAGAGATGATGCAGTCAGTAGTATTGTGTATGAAGCGAGGACGAGGCTGCCGGAACCCGTTTATGGTTGTGCAGCTGCAATTTACCAGTTGCAGCATTGTGTGTGATTTGCACGCTCAGCTGGCAACTGCTCAGTCACATATCCTCAATTTGCATTGCCAGCAGGCAAATCTCCTTGCGGTTCTCATAGTCAATAATTTCTGTTTTGGCAAAGGACGAGAACTAGTAGATTATAATTATGATTGTGATGAGCCCCTCACTACTACACGGCATTTTTAAGATATTTTTTTAAGAGACAAGAAATTTTGTCTTAAAATTTGAGTTTTTATTTTTTTTATTTTACATTGAAATTTAATATCAATTGAATTGTTTTAAATATAAAATTTATGACAAAAAAGGTTTGAGCCAAAAATATTTTAAGATAAAATTTTATAATTAAGACAAAAACATGTTGACACAAAAATATTTTAAGACAAACAAAAACATTTTAAGACAAAAAATTATATTTAAGACAAACACATAAAAATATTTTAAGACAAAATTTATATTTAAGATAAAAACAGTTTAAGACAAAACTTTATATTTAAGACTAAAATAGTTTGAGGAAAAAATATTTTAAGACAAAACTTTATATTGAAGATAATGGCAATTAAGACAAAAAGCATTTAAGATAGTTAACAATTAAGATAAAACCATATCAATTTAAGACTGTATTATCTAACCCCTGCAAAATTGACTATGACATTGCCCTAAGTTCGCGAGCTTGCAGTTTACTATTGCCTCAAGCCTATACCAAGGATGCTATTTCACTTACCATTCGTGTTATCTTATATAAAGACAACTATTTGTCGGGCTCTTTGTTTTGTGGGCATAACCGACTCTGAAAATGTGACAGTTTTTCCTAGCAAGATTTCTCTAATATCAATTCCTCTTGTATCCCTTCAATCTTTGCTATAGGATTAGAGACAACTTGTCTGTCATTGGATTTGGAAATTTTTCACAGAGATTCCATGAGTCCATGAGTCCATAGGGGATAATTATAATTTTTATTTTGAAAATAGATATTGAAACCACATGAAACATAATTAGATCAATTTCTTTATTTTATATTATATTTTTCCTTTTTCTTTAATCATTTCTAATTAAATATAAAATTAGAATAAGTCAAAATATTTTTACCTAATTTTTAAGTATTTAATTAAATGTATATTTATTTGAAAACTATATTCAAAATTACATAAAAGTAATAAATAAAAGATAATTTGATTTCAAAATAAATACAATATACATACCACATTCTGAAAATATAATAAATAAATAGATAAAAAATATTATTTATTAGTTGGTCTAACTCACGGGGATTTGAACTTTTGCATCATATACTTTTACATAATAGTTCATAACAAGGTGATTGTCAATTGAGATACACTCCACGAGCAAATTTCAAATGTGTGAAAAACTTTAAATTACGTCAACTAAAACTTTGATATAAATTTGCAAGAAATTATATACGAACGATTAAAAAAAAAATCTCAATTGTTATATATATATATATATATATATAGAGAGAGAGAGAGAGAGAGAGAGAGATTAATTTCCAAACTACACATAAAGAAATAAAAAAAAATATACAAATTATTCAATATATGCATTTTAAACCTTCATTTTTTCTTTCTAAATGAAAAGTGGGAACTTTGATTCTTGCATATGTCTTATACTCACATCTCAATTTTCTTTTCACTATTGAACAAATATATAAAAGAGATAAATAACAATAATTTAATTATTTCTTAGATAATATTTTAGTATTTAAATTTTTTTCTTATTGTAAAAAAACTTTCTACTAATATTCTTATATATATATATATATAGAGAGAGAGAGAGAGAGATAGATAGATAGATATATTGCAGTGTAGTATTTTTTTATATTAATTTATTGTTAGGTATTGAGTTTTCTTAATCTTTTCATCTAGTAATTAGAAAACCATGAATGAATTATTAAGAAACCAATTAATATTAGTAATTGGTATCATTTCAAGTTAGGGAATAGTGACTATGTAATTTATCTTCCACACTTAATAAAGATATATATAAGTAAATTATGAAGGAGGTTACAAGTGTACCTCTAGCATAAACTTTAATTTAAACTAAAAAACCATTGTCATGCCCCTATAGTCACCCACATTGTAGGCTAACTTACTCCACCCAGATGGCTCATCATTATAGGTTTGTGGTGCATCGTGACTCATTTCATCTCATCAATTTTCTCCATATGAAACTACGTGATTCCATACTACACCTCATTTTTTATATTTCACGATTATTAAAATTCATAAGTTTAACACTTATTGAAGTATGTAGATAATAATTCCATAAAATTATGCCTTAACATAACCAATATGAAAATGATAGGAATGAAAAAAATCTTATAGAATCAACAACCCAACTCGCTTAATACTTGTCAAATATTCAGATGTGCTACGACCAAGTGAACTCTAGTCTCCTATAGAAATTTAAAAGTTATAAGAGCACATAGTTCATACAAACCTATCCCCAAATTTTCTATTTGATTTACTTCCATCAATCACAACTTTGTTATAGATAAAATATTTTTCACTTGGTAGAAATAGTAAGTACTCTTGTATGCATTCAATGTATGAAGAGTTAAGTTAAATGAAGGAAAGCAAGTTAAGTCTAATATTATAAGTCAAGTGAGTTAGGGTTAAAACTTTCATGCCTTGTTAAGAAAAGCTAAGTTAAGGAAAAGAAATATGTTGATTTATGTTAAAGTGAAGTTAGAAAAGTTTAGTTAAAATGTCAAGTCATAGTTTGCATGAGGAAAAGAAAGTTAGAGTTTGCATGATTCCATATTTAGAAAGTTTAGTGCTTATATACTCATGGTTGGGTCATTGTAATGTGAAATATGAAAAGAGAATAGTAGCAACTCAATGGATGTATATGAGAGAATAATTAATGAATAGAACTTCTTTATTCAAGTAGAAGCTTGTGTATTTACTTGTCTTGTGTTTGGATGTTTATCTCTGCCTCTAAATAACAAGTGGTATCAAAGATAGGTTTAGAAAGGTTTTAAATAACCAAAGGAGTTAAGAAGTTCATGAGCTACTTCCACTAAGTGCCTTGGCTATTGTGAGTGGCCCTCAAATCAAAGTTTGAATCCATTTGTCCATATGTAGAAACTCGAGCTCTTTTAGAGTTTGTAAACCCAACTACTAAAATATTGGAGTGAGTAGCCTTCAGAACCATCACCATATCAAGAGGAAAGAGACACTACCACTGACCAAACAAGGAGTCTCAACTGTAAGCTTTAGGCAAAAGCATCCATAAGAATATGCGTAGAAGAGATTAGCACAATTGCTAGTAGTTGTTGGGAGCCACCATTAAAGTGAAGGTTAAAATGTTTAGTTTTAAATATAATCAACTGTACACGAAGTTAATTTCTATAACATTAACACAATAAGGAAAGAAGGTAGGAGACTATTGGACGCCTAATCCTCAATGGGTTAGTGTGGAAGCCGAATAGACAAAAGGAAGTCTGAGAGACCTTGGGATGTGAAACCCAACGATCAAACCATGTACTATAAATGTATATGTTTTGTTAATAAAATTGTACTCTCATGTTTTATCTTTCCTATTTGTCTTTGCCATGTGTGTGTTTAACATGGTATCAAAGCAGGCGTATTCCTACCCTGCATAATTACTTTGAGCCATTTGTTTTATGGCCTTTATGTGCAGGTCATTTCTGCCATCTCTTTTGCATTTCATGAATATTTTCTCAGCTAAATTCTAGCTGCAACCTCTGTCATTTCTCCAGCCCTATTTTTAGCATTCCTGCCCTTGTAACTCCCTTTTCTGCCTATTTGCCTATTCTGCCTATGTTCTGCCCATATTGTAGAAACTAACATCACTGACATAGTATGGTGCGATGAGTGCATATTTGGTGATATTGCATAAGTTAATTGACCTCTGGCATAACGTTCCATTGTAGCTTGTTTGCAGCATGCATACACTGCTCTCTCCCTTCCCCATAACATTGGCCTCTGGCATAATGTATGGCCTACATTGAACGTTGAATAACTGCCGCACTGTGTGAATGTTGTCATACAACGCTCCCTCTCACCTCTGCTCTCATACGCTGCCATAGGCACTATTTGAATGTCGCCATACGCTCCATAATCTCCCCCATCCAGGCAGTACGCCAGATCAAAATTGACTGGTCTTCTCAGCCGGAGCAGAAGCTGGCTTTGGGAACAACGCAGCAGAAGCTCGTGGAATCCATCAAGAAGACAAGCATCTGAGGGAGGATTTTTGCTATGAGATTCGAATGCTGGAGTGACTAACTCTCTGGTTGTGTGCGGATATTGTCTGTATTAGAAGTTTGCTGATTCGACCTCTGAAAATATGTCTTTGATTCCCTGCGTTGTGCATTGAATGCTCTATCTCCTCACCGTTCACTATTTTTTGTGTTGAGGACTGTTGATATTCACCGAAGCAACATTACAAGGCAGCAATTGATACAATGGTGGAGGCTCGTTGCAGGCAGATAGAAAATTCTTGTGGGCTCTTAATATTCCCTGAAATCAAAGGAGTTGAATATGAATGATGAACTCGTGTTGGTCGCTCTTAGAACTATGGTGAACGTTGACTACATTAAATTGAATACCGGACAAAGATGGTATGTTTTAAAATTCGTTGAAGTTTGCAATGTGCTAGTTGTTTTGTTTCAATGACTGAGTTCAAGCCCGAGCAGTACACCACATTGCGGTGAAGCCGATAGATTGAATCAAATGCTAGGTTCCTACATTGGTTGAAGGGAAAACAATTGTCATTGGATTGAATTAACATTGGAATAGAGAGTTAAACACTGATCATTGTTGCATTGTTCATGAATTTTATGAATTATGAATCGATCATTGCTACTTTTGCAATGATCTTGAACCTGAGTTGAATCATTCTTTAAAGATTTCAAGGTCAAAGGAATACAAAACAATGTGTGATCTCCATACATGACTCCTGGTATTTTGCGTTGAAATTTTAAAGGGCCACATTTGGCATTGGTAAAAATTAACTGTCCATTAGCCATTTTTTGAGGACTGTAGATGCATATATATAGTCATTGAGGTTTTCAACATGGTACCAAATGTATCCTAGTCTCAGTTCCCAAGCTCGCATTTGATCTAGTAAGCTCATCTCTTTTGACAAGAATCTTGACTAGATTATTCATGAACTTCCTAGTAATCTTCAAAGCTTCAGGAGGCACGGTAGCCGAGAAAACACCGACTTGGAGATTTGAAGTTAGCAATTGAATGAAATCATATATCTGGTCCTTAAATCCATGTGATAGCATTTCATCTCCTTCATCAAGCACAAACATTATGATTGAATCAGGACGCAAGGCACGATGCCGCAGCATGTCATAGACTCTACCTAGCATCCCCACAACAACATGAACACCTACGGATTGGGAGAAAACTATCCCATCCTCTGAACCTGTGATAACCTGGTTTTGTGATGAGCATGCAATAATACAATGTAAGTAATCTGAATGCATTGAATGGTTAAGGGTTTCGAGAGTGAGCACTTCATCACCTACATTGTATGCATACATCTTGTATAGCCGAATCAAGTACTCTAGCGTCTTGTGAGCAAGGTTACAAAGAAGCAAATATCCAGACAGTAAATGCAAGAATGTGGCAATAGATTTATCTAGTTTTGCATTGTATTCTCTATTCTGAAGCTCTCGGTCTATCTATAGGCTTTCTGAATTGAACAAACTCTTCTTAAATGTAGCAAAGGATCTCTCAATTATGGAGAGTTCATCAAGCCCTCTGAGAGAAATATCATAAATGCTTTCCAAACTAATGGTTACTACTTCAGTGGATCAAAAAGAATTTATGGCCACGTGAAAGGCCTCTCAAATCCTCAACTCACACATGGGTGGAGGCAATAGCTTTAAGTTGTGATTCCAGAGAAGTTGCTGTGAAAAGAATAGCACCCAGATTGTCTCACATAAAAAATAAAAATAAAAATTCTCAGATGAATGGGCTGCTGATTGCTATTATTAAACCCTCAAATCAGTGGGACGAAATTTATCAAGTTCTGGTGCAGACTTAATAGTGGACAATTTTATGAAGTTTAATATCATTCCCTTGGCATAGCAGGCAATCCTAGGGCTGTAGCAGACTCTCTAGAAGTTGAATTTGTTATACAAGTGGCTGGGTCAAGTTCCTTTTCAATTTGCGCATTGTATTTATTGAATAGATGATTGTGTAAAGCTTGCATCCTTGCTGATATATATTTCTGAGTATTCATAGTGGAGAAACAAGTATTTTATTTGTTGTAGTGTTTGAGTCTCATTTTTTGGGAATGCACAATATACTTTCCTTGTATATGAATGCAACCAACCATCGTTGTGTGTGGATTTGGAGAATAATTGTAGAGTTAAAACCTTTCTTTTGGTTCATTCCTCAAGGAATAATATCACTTGATTGTTATAGTTTTCTAGGAGAACAAACTTTGAGAATACCTTGTAGTGACATTGGTTCATAGTTGGTTTAAAGTGTAAGTTTAACATTGGAGAAAATGGCCAAAAACAAAGAAGTATTAGAGTTCCTCAAAACTCTGATATTGTCTACTACTCATGATACATTAAAAGTAAACAAAGTTTCTCTCACAGACATTCAGGTTTGTCTACAAAATGCACAAGAGAAAATTGGTTTTTTGCAGCTCGAATCTCAGCTACAACAAGAAGAATTAAAATAGAGGAGTCATTCTGAACCTGTTTCTATTCAGAAGATTGAAACAGACTCCCATAATGCAGTAAGGCTACATGCAGATGTAGAAGTTCAGCTTGCACTTCCCAAGCCTATCATCAGACCTTCGGAGAGCTTGTCCACAACGAACACAGAACTAGTCTCGGATATGAAAATGACTTGTCCTTTCATATTCCAAACTACTCAAAGCCCATTCAGTTTCAGAGTGTTGGATTCCTTCATTACAGTTCACCTCCAGCTGTTCCAGATTCTACCCCTCTTCCACAACAATAGCAACAACAACAAATTGTGAAATTCCAACACTGTGACCGAGTTGGCCATCTGAAAGATCATTGTTTTGATCTTCATCCATGTAAGCACTATCATAAAACAAATCATTCTTCAAGTAGATGCTTCAAAAATAAACCTCCTGCAAGAACAAATATTCGTCTTGGATGGATCGCTTCTTGGCAATGGGCATCAATAGCCAAGAAGATATTCCAGTCACATGTTAGAACTTGTTCTAGAGTATTGAACAGTCTTGCAATTGATTTTTCTCCATCATCTCACCTTGTATCTGACAAGGGGGGAAATGATGGTCATCTACAACCTTCAAAGTCACATCAAGCGAGCCTAAGCCATAACCTGCCACACCAGTTTCAGAGTTGTAGCTAGAGACAAAGATGCCCCTGAGCATGCCTTTATTTGGTAATGCCTCTTCAAAGAATCTGGGACACTTCCTCTAGCAGAAGACTTCAGCTTCTTGCTAGTTTTAGAAGAGCTCGAGGAATTGCATTAAGCATTCCAGAGTTGTTGGTCATCCTTAAACCATCACAGGTTGAGACTTCCCTTTTTAGGTTGAAGTTCTCCCTTTTATGCAGGCTGAAACCTCCCTTTCATGGTTGAAGGTTTTCCTCTTCAAAACATCAGGTGCACTTCCTCTAGCAGAAGACTTGAGATTCATGCCAAACTTGGAAGAGTTTCGAGAACTGCACTAAGCGTTCCAGTGTTGGTGGTCATCCTTAAACCATTGCCCTTTATACCAACATTTCAGAGAGCACATTCAGCGTAGTGCTACCATGCATTTTTTGCACATTTTGTATTACAGCCCTCTTCTTGGACTCATACATAACCCTTTGGATTAAGGGGGGGAATGTTGGACACCTAATCCTCAATGGGTTAGTGTGGAAGCCGAATAGACAAAAGGAAGTCCAAGAGACCTTGGGATGTGAAATCTAATGGTCAAACCATGTACTATAAATGTATATGTTTTGTTAATAAAATTGTACTCTTATGTTTTATCTTTCCTATTTGTCTTTGCCATGTGTGTGTTTAACAAAGACAAAAGAAATACAATAGTCATGGGTCATAAAGCAAGACTGAAGCAAACCAAAAAATGAAATCGAAAGGAAGAGCCAAAGTATTTCTAAGAGCTCATAGAGGTTCTTGCCACAGTCGAGGCATCTAAAAGACAAGTAGATGAAGTAGAAAAATTCAAGGATGAATGGATCAGGATATATCTTGTAACACTTCCAAAATTTACTGGTAAAAATTCTAATTATTGGGAACTGTCAAAATGAAATTGTTTCTTCGATGCAAAGAGTTGATTAAGTATTAGTATAATAACCCATATGATGAAGTATGTGATGTCTTAGTATTGGATCGTATCAAACATGGATTGGATGAGAATTCCTCGTGCAAGGTAAAAAAAGCTACATATTCCTAGGAAGGATGGAAGACCCTATAAGCAGAATTTGGTATAAAGGAAAGTGACATAAAGCAACAAATTCTGTTACAGTCTATTGAAGAATCAATAAAAAGTCAATTGTGGGTCTGATAGTAAATGAGCAAGACTCTAGGAAGGAAACAAAGCTTGGAGAATCCCACTCAAATGTGGATGATGATCATAAAGACTATAAAAGTGAAACCCATCATCCAGACATGAATATGGATGAAGAAGACATTGAAAAGATTGCAGAGTGAGAAGTTGAAGCCTCTATGTGTCAAGTAGAGAAAGGTCATATAGATGATCAAGAACCCCATTGTAACATAGATGATGAAGATGATGGTGAATCCCATTATGACGAGATACATGTGGATGGTGACTGCAAAGCGAGTTGTGAATTGGTGAATCCAACAATAGACGTGGTTGATGATGGTGAAGCTTCCAATAAAGAATAGAATAACATGTGTGATCTAGTTGGTATGATTGTAGTTGATGATTACCTCTTTGCATCAAAGTTTGAGGAATTTAAGTTTGAGAATAACAAAGTTAATTTTTCATATGAAGTAATTGTTTGTAGAGCTGAAATTGCATCTCTCATTAATCCAAAAACAAATGATGAGTTTGGTGAATTTGTAATTGTTAATGAGCACATGCATGCTCAAATATCCCACCATGGAGTGGACGAAACTATCTTGATGAAATTCGTGGTCTCTTTTTTGAAACAAGGACTGATTTTGGAAATATGGTAAGTGCAATGTTTGATGAAGAATTGAAGGTTGAAGTTATCACTATAGCAACAAGTTATGAAGCAATGGTTAGAATTTCTCATGAAGCAGTGTGTGATCTGGTAGAAATTGATGATTAATAAGAGGATAAAGTGATTCATGAGTTTTTTATGAGAATATCCACTAACAAAATAACAGTGGAAGATAACCTCATTATAGTTGAAGAGGTAGAGAAGAAATAAGAAGCAGAGAAATCTCTTACTACATCTCATAATGAAGATGTTTTTAACATTGATTTTGAGTGTGCAAGTAGACACGAGGACAATCCAATTACAATTATAGCTAAAAGAGAAGATGAAGAAAAAGATGTAGGAAATGGAATGGAATTTTCTGAAGATGAAGAAGAAAGCACTGAAACAACCTTTTAACAATAAAGTCAAGAAGAGATCAAATTCTACTATCAATAAATATGGCAGAAAGAAGATCTGGAATATGAAGTGGAAGACGCATGGCAAAGTTCATAGTTTGAAGATGAAGAGTTGTGGTAGTAATTTTTGAGTGAAAAGATATTTCAAGAGGAAGCTATAGAAGATAAGATCTAAAAGCCTAAAAAAATTTTAAACAAATATAAAAGAAGTCAAAGAAAAATTGCAATATCAAAAAGTGAAGAAATATGGAGCTTACATCAAGAAAGAGCAACTAAAAATGAAGTGATTTCAAGGGTATAAAATATGGAATAAATGAACCTAGAGAGGATTTGAACAATAAATGAAATGTTTGGTTTGGTAGTGGTAAGGTATTTGAGACTTCCTACCAGATATCTATACTTTGTTGCATCCTCAAACTTGTTTCCTTCAATCGATGTGAGCTTTAAATTATCTTCCATTGGTGTAGTTAAAGGATTACACTCAAACATGCCAAACGTGTTCAACATATCTTCAATGTACTTCTTCTGAGAGAGGAATATAAACTTCTGATGTTGGGTTACTTCAATACTAAGATAGTAGTGAACATAGCCTAAATTTGTCATTTCAAAACCTTTCCTTAGTTCTTTCTTTATGGATGCAATGTAGTTGTCATTGTTCCCTCTCATCAAAAGATCATCTACATACACCACAAGATACACAACTATTTTTCCAACTTTATTGATAAATAAAGTTACATCATCAAGATCATAATGTTTGAAATTCAGTTTCAGAATATGTTTAGTCAACTTCTCGTACCGGGCTTGCGGTGCTGGATTGAGGCTATACAAGGATTTTACAATATTGCATACTTTGTATTCCTGGCCCTTCATAACAAATCCTTCTAGTTGGGATATAAAAAAATTCTCTTTCATATTTCCATTCAAGAAAGTAGTTTTGACTTCCATTTGATGGACTTTCCAACCATTCTGAGCAACCAAGGAAAAGAGTGTCTCGATGGTAGCCCATTTTCTTGTGGGCGAAAAAGTCTCCTCACAATCGAGCCCTTCTTTCTGTGCAAAACATTTTTCCACAACCCTGGCTTTATGCTTATCAAGTGAGCCATCTGCTTTAAACGTGTTCTTGAAGACCCACTTGCAAGCTATTGGTTTGGTTCCCAATGGAGGATCAACCAACTTCCAGGTGCCATTCTTTATCAAAGCATCTTATTATTTTTGCATCACTTATTTCCATTCAACATAAGTGATTTCTTTAAAGGAAGTTGGTTCAAAATCTATAGACAACTTTAGTTCACAATCATAAGAAACATCCATATCAGCAGGTGAATCATGATAGTCTACATCACCTCCATTATGTGTGGTGGATCTTCTTGTTCTTGTGTTTCCATCCTCATTGGGATGAACCCTTTCAAGTGTCCTTGTCATCCATTTTTGGGAACCTTTCTCAGATGGCCCAAGTTGCTCAGTCGATTGAGGTGGGGTTGAATTGAGATTCAGCCTCCCAATTCTATCAATCACATCACTCAAAGTGTCATATTAATTAGTGGCTAGAGATTCATGTGGGGGAGAGAGTGTTTCAGAAGGAGATTCCACATATTGATCCAGTATATGGACCCCCCCTTAAAGATGTGGAATCTCATTATCAAACTCTTTAAAAGAATTTGCATGCTCAAATATGTACAGGTGATTAAGTTTCCACTCAACAACATTATCAATCTTGGTGTAAGAACCCTGGGTTAAAAGTTCATGTAATAAAAGTTAATAAAAGAAAAATAATACCAAGTTCATGGGACACTTATTCCAAGATGAATGTTTGGAAAAATATCCTAGTGGGCATCACATGTTGTGTTTATGGCAAAGGGGAAATTCGCAAGGCAATGGTAGAGGCTTTGAAAAGGTAAGAGGCATTAATTGGCATATTATTTATGAAAATAAAGGAAGTTAGGAGAAAATGGAGGTGAAAGGTCACATGTTGCATGTGAAGAGGAAAATGAAGGAAAATAAGAGAAAAATGAAGCAATTAGAGGCATAAGGAATAAAAGACATTAGAGCATCAATTGGTATCCTTTTGTTAGTTCAGTTTTGGAGTTAGTCTCATACAGGAGAAGAGCACCAAGAGGAGAAGAAAAAATGAGCAAGCAAAGGAAGGACAATAAACATAAAGGAAGGAAAAGGAAGGAAAAGGAAGGTAAAGGAAGAAAGGATAAAGCAAGGAAAGGTTGGATCAAGAAGCTTCAATGGGAATACTTGCAGGTAACAGATTGCATGTATGATTTCCTGGTTGGTTTTGGCATGCATGGCATATGCATGTGTGTATTTTAGTTTCTTTATTGTCAATGGCATGGATTTTGCTGGATTTTGACAGTGGTTTTAGCCTTGCCTTGCCATTTCTAGATAGTCATGGTGTAATGGGATTCTTTCATGGTTGAGTTGTGGATTACCAAAAGGTTTTTGATCAGAGTGGGGTGGTCTCAGAAAAATCCCAAGGGTTATGGGTGGAGATGGTTCTCTCTAGGAATCCCTCAATAGGTGAGTGGAGACAAGAAATTTCCTCAAGGGATGGTGAAGGAATTTTGAGGCATCCAAGATCAGTTTGGTTTTGTGGTCTCAGAACCGGTTTATGTGAGAGCATGGCATGGTGAGGGTGGAGGTGGTTTAATCTTTGGATTCCCTTGGTTGTTTATGGATTGGTTTATCCCATGAGATCCCACATTCATGCTTGGAATATGGCACGAGGGTGATTGGCTGAAAGAAAGATTTGGTTCAGTCCAATCTATGGTCAGGTGGTACATGGAAGTCCCTAACTTGGTTTTCTTTCTCATATGGTTAATAAGAGCTAAGTTCCTATTTCTTTTGATGAGTAAATGTACTTGTGATTATGTGGATTTAATGGTTGTTCTATCATTGTTACATATCTAGTTGTACGCTAGTTATAAGGATGGTTAATTGACAAATCTAAGTATAGATGAGAAGGCTAAGATCCAGAGATACATTAATGGGTTGCTAATAGCATACTGAGATCAAATTGAGTTTGATGAGTCGATATCATTGGATGAATCCACCAAGAAGCTTAAGCATTGTTATGAGTAGTCAAAGCGCAAAGGTAAGACTAAGCAAGACTTGAAAGGAAATGGGAAAATTAAATGGAACTGGCCACCGAAGCAGGGAAGACCTCAGGATGCAGGTGAGAAATAAAATGTAGTTCCTTACAAGAAGTTCAATGCAATTGAGAAGGGACATGGGTTGCACATTGGAGAGCAGTAGAATAAAGGTGATAGTAGCGGATCATTGTAGTGTTGGATATGTGGAAAATATCATCACAGGAAGGATTTTCCATTGTACTAGGGTGGTAGGCCTTATATCTATATTGCTCAGGAGGCGCAGACAATTAGGTATGTTGGTCATTACATTCCTCGGATTTATGCAGATGTGGGCAACAAGAAGTTAGATCACCAGGCATCCATTATTTAGATGGAAGGTAAGCTATGTGGTTGAGTAAGTTCTATCCTATTGATATTACCAACAGTAGCGTATTCAAAAGCCTCTAAGGATTCTATCATTATCCATGGCCTCTTTTAATTTCATACTCAATTGAGAACCTATTCTACGAAAACCATATCATAAGCTTTGCAAAAAACTCAAAAAGTATTTTATATTATCAAAGTAATTGTAACTAACCTGAAGAGATTTGAAGAACAAAAACTCAATAAAAATCTGTTAGTCATAATAATGGTCCTTCCTATCTTCTTTCTTTGGTTTCTTTTCAGTTTCTTCACCTTCAAAAACATTAGCTTCATATCTCCCCTTTATTTTTGATGTCCTTCTTGTTTCTCATATTTTTGGGACAGTCCTTATAGTGACCAAACTTGTTAGAACTATAACATTAATTTTTTTGACATATCACGATCCCCATTTGATTGATTATTGTAGTGATTGTTGAACTTTCAATGAGATTCAAGCTTTCCAAATTTTCGAGACTTTCTTTTGAACTTTTTTACAAAGGCTTGGGATTCTTCAGATTGAGGTTTTATCTCATCTTTTTCCATTAGTCTTAATTCTTCCAAAGTACATTGTGACCCCAAGTCATCAAGTGTAGGAGTTTCCTTTATTGCATAGATGCTTCTTACAAAACTATTTCAATCTGGAGGGAGAGAAATGAGTGCCCATGTAACTAATTCTCCATCAATTACTACTTCTCCAAGTTCTTGTAATTGATTTTGTATCTTGGAGATCTTCATGAAGTAGGAGGAGACCTCTTCTTCCTTTCCAATTCTCACCTTGTAGATTTTATTCCTTACAGATATTCTTTGACCAGTAGTGCAAGTAGAGTATAGATTTACCAACTTATCATAAATCTCCTTTGTTGTGTTTAATCTGGAAACATATAAATAAGGTTATCCTTGATCAATTCAAGGAGGATCCTTTGGGATTCTCCCCTATTATACCTAGAAACATCTTGATCCTTATCTTGATGAGGTCGGGGAACCTTTCCTAATACATAAGTCAAGACTTCATTTTTTTTAGTATTAATTATGTCTTCTTCTTCCAAGCTTTGTAGTTGGATGATCCAACTAGCTTATTGCTTTCCTTGCATACAAAACCCATAGAACTAGATTGAGCCATAAAGAATATTAGGGTACTTGTCAAGAGAGATGATCCTTTTGAAGACCTTCCAACAATTTCTTCAAGAATCACTACACAATCCAATGTTGACACAATGATTAGAGAAATATCCAATGGTAAAATTGTTGATTACATTGGGCAGAAAGGGGTAAGTGGTTTTCAAGATCTCATGGTGATATTATATGTGAACTATGGATAAATTTATGATTCTTGTACAAATGATGACAAATGATATCATATAGTTGATTTAATTGTTTTCATTTTACATATGACCAAAAACCCCAGGCTTCATTTTATGTGTTATACAAAAGCACTAATAGTAGCAACTATCCCAAACATTGCATGGTGGCTTGCTATTTATTTCACAAAGGATGAGACTGATGGGGAGATAAACTGTTTGTCCGTTCTTTATGTCATTACTTTTGTGACCAACTTGGTATCATATACAAATAGAACTAATTCTTCACATAGTATACATTTATGTCATATGCGGAGAAATGCCTTATTTGGAAGAGATGGATTTGCTACCTAAGTTCGCAAAAACAATGGTATCTTTCCATCTCTCTGAACATTATTTTTTAGATAAAAATAGTGCAACGCAAATACATAAGGCAATGGTATTGGATATTCTAACAAAAGAAATCCTAATCAGATAAAGCAAACAACATGTAATGGTTATTGTAGCTAGTGTGTTCAATGTACCTGATTATTTTAGGCTAAACATAAAAGAATTTATCTTTCTAGTTAAACTCTCGAGTGTTTTGAATGGATGGAGGACTATAAAAGTCAAGAGCTATGGATTTATTATTGAAATTATTTTGATAATATATATAATTGACTTGTACCAAAACAAGTGAAACTTCATTGAAATGTTACAACTTAAAACTGAGCAACAAGCCTTGTTGTGTAATTGATCTGCAAAACTAGTTACAAGCTTTGATTGACATGAAACATGTACATTAATGATAAATTTGGAGGAATTACATGTTCGATATCTGAAACATATTCTTCTTCAATGATTTGTACTTATGCAATGAAAAAGAACACAGATAGTCAGTTAACTAGAGGGACAGTTATTGTCATAGGCCTCTTTACTAATGAAGGTTGAATTGTAAGTGCAACATTGTTGAAAATTGAAAACCAGTTTCTTGCAGAGGATCAACTTTTTATATTAGCTTTGATAAGTTTGAAAGTTGATGATTTTATTATGTAAATTTGGAGAAATTGCATGTTCGGTACGTGCAGCATATGTTTCTTTAAACCTTGTATTCCTTTACTCAAAAATAATAGATAATATTGTTGCGAGGGACAGTTACAACCATAGGCCTATCTCCAATGGGCAGAGCCCTACGTATGAAGGTCAAGAATTATGTTAGACTTAGGTCAATAGGACTGATGAGTGTATTGGCCTCAATACATTGTGAGAGTTCAAGGGTCACTCCTATATAAAAAAGAAAAAAGCAAATTTAATTTAAGTAAGCTAGAAAAGAAAGTGTTCTTCGACTAATAAGGACCAAAAATAGTACATTGGAGCGATGCCTTAAAAGAAGGTAAAGGGGTAAGGGAAGATGCATGAATGCCCCCTTGTCCTATCACATGAAGAGGAGAAAACATTTCTCTCCTGTGGGTTATTTCTGCCATCGGGGGATGAAAAGAAAAAAATTGTAATATAGGATTGTCTTGAAGTGCTAGAAGAAGAGTTGGTCCATGGAGCATTTTTTTGTCTCAAGGGAGTGGTCTGCTGGTACCATATGGGAGTGGAGGATTGCCTCCTAGAAAGGAGAGCCTTGTCCAGAGAGAATGGTACCCATTCATGTGACATATTTGGGAAGTTCTTAGAAAATAGTTGAAGACTATTTCTGAAGACATTGGAAAGGGATATCTCATTCAATACACAACTCTCTTGGGAGATCCTTCATGTTTGGTATTATGAGATTACAACTTGTATTCCAATTTAGTTAGTCATGCATAATTTTTCCTTTCTAAATTTGCACTATCTTGACTATCGAGGTTTCCTATTTTAAATTTGTTCAATGTTGCATATGTTTTTGGAACAGGCTGATTTTTTTTTTATATTGATAACTTAAAAATTAAGTGATGAATATTGGTAAGTTACATGATGAATATTGGTCATCATAGTGGTAATATTACAAGTATAAAATCAGATTCCAATATGATATTTGATGGAAAATATATGATAGAAAAAATAAAGAGCTTTGTGTAACAAATAATTTCAATTTTCTATTTATAGGCCTCCTTTCTTTGAATCATTTCACTTCCCTTTGGCGTATACACATCTGATCTTCATTTGACACCTCACACATAATTTTTTAGGCTTACCCTTCTCTCAACTTCACATCTGGATCATGGCGTCTGCAAAATGGGTAATGCACCTCCAATTTTTTTCATTGCACGACCAACAACTATTTGCTTCCACGACATTGTTAAACAAACTCCCTGCCATGTTGGGTCAAATTACATTAACACTTTTATTTATGTGTTATCACTCCATGTTTCTCAGTTCCCTGTGTTGTGTATTATCCCTTGGTTCAGTTTCAATCATCGTTGATGTGCACTGCGAGTGGCCCTCATCACACAACAAATTTTAGTCAACTTCAATCTATTTTCCTCATGATCTTGCTTTGAAGAGTTGGAAATCATCGTTTCAGGTCAGTCTACTAAGCTTTGTGGTTTAATTTTGAACTAATAATTTTAGCTTTATAACTTGCTAATTTTGGGTTGTCTATAATATAGGGGTTCTATAAAATTGACCTTGTTACAACCATTCAGATTCGAGTATGGAGTTCATCATATAATAGTGCAAAAATGTTAGGCAATTTAATTTAATTATTTACTCATGGGAAAACAATATCATTCATGTATCATGCTTCTTTGTGAGTATTCATAGTCAATTAAACTTTTTATTCAAGAATTCTATCATGAATAAACGTTTTATAAAAATTTAGGGCTTAAGAAATTGTCACCCTAATTCTTTATCTTTCCAGTCTCTCGCGTCTCATGGGATCTCGCTAAGAATCCTCACAAATTAAGGCCTCCTTAATTCTCTCTTGCACACAGCTTTTGTAGAGGGCCTTCACATTCAACCTCTTATCATCCCCTTCCCTCCTACCCAAGGAATTCCCCCGGATGTGAAAACATAGAGCAACTTCACGCCCTTCATATGTTCCAACTCTTCATGTATTCAATCAAGGAGCTCGCTTATCCAATAGATTATTGGTTCGATCATCAGAAGAAGAGCTCAGATGGGTTCCACATATTTTTTGCATTATCATTGATTTGTTCATTGGATGGGCTTAGAACATAGCTGCAAAGCTCAGAATACCCAAGATAGTATTCTACCATATCGTTGCTTTTTATGCTTCTGTCGTTCATGCTCTCTAGAAATACATGTCGCATGAACAAGTATCATCAGATAATGATACAGTCCATATTCATGATCTGCCTCACCCTATTAGTTTTCACTGGTATCAAACCTCCCCTCTTCTTCGTAGGTACAAGAATTCAAATAATGTCATTCAATTCGTGAGATGTAACATGGATTTGAATCTAGAAAGTTGCGGTACCCTTATCAATACTTTCTATGATCGAGAATTCATTTATATAGATCATCTGCACGAGGTTGTTTTTGGTAGGCCTGCTTGGTCTGTAGGTCCTCTGCTTCCTCTTGATGTTTTCGGATTGGAGAGGGGAACAAACATGATTGAGAGAGGGAAACCCACTTTAACCAAAGAATCGATATGTCTCCAATGGCTAGATTCTTAGAAGGAGAATTTTTTTTATCTATATTTTCTTTGGCAGCCAGACCTTTGTCTCAAATAAACAAATAGAAGAGATGGCAACATAGCCGGAGGAAAGTGAAGAGTCCTTCATCTAGGTCATCAAGGATCTATCTAGTAGTATGCCTGTGGATGAATATGGCATACTTCCTCAAGGTTTTGAAGAGAGAACAAAGGGCAGAGACCTGGTAATCAGAGGTTGGGAACCCCAAGTCTTGGTCCTCTCACACCCATCTGTTGGAGGTTTTCTTAACCATTGTGGGTGGAATTCTACCCTGGAGAGCATCACAATTGGAGTCCCATTGATAACATGGCCCATTACTATAGATGTATACTATATTGATGTGTTATTAGTTGATTATCTCAAGGTGGGAATCAGGTTTTGTTAAGGTGACACCACAGTGCCCCAATAGAGATGACTTGATAACTGCAATGAAACAAATTATGCAAATAGAAGGAGATGATATGAAAAGGATAGAGGAGCTGAGGAAGGAAGTGAAACTAGCAGTGTAAGAAGGGGGATCCATATCTCATTCCAAGTAGATAGAGCTAGTTTTAATCTTGTCCTGGGATTATGCTAGTTTCATCTTTTTGGATAGGGACTTTTTCTACCCATATTTGCAATAAAATCCATATTTAATCAATTGTTGTTTTATAAAAAGGAAGATTTCAAAATGTAGGAGGGTTGGATCTGAAATGTATGAAGAACTTATAACTAATTTAGTATTTTGTGACTTGAAATATGAATGATTACGGACTATCAATCTGGTTTAAAAAAAGATGGAGTAAAAACAGTTGTTCAAAAAATATCATTTTGTTTTTAGAAAAAGCAGAGGATTCATTTTGATTTTACCAAAAACAGTCAAAAGTTATAAAAATAATATGTTCTGTTAAAAAAAAAAAATAGAGGATTCTACAGTTTTGAATCTACTTGGAAAATTTATTTCAATCACTTCAAAACTTAAGGCTATACAGAAATTTCTCATAGGCATGTAGAAGACATGTTGCGTTTCAACTAATTTACATGTTGAACTCATGGAAAAGTAGGATACATGGCCCTGTGTGATAGAACTTGATCATAGTCCTTGAAGAGGTGAAGTTTTAAAACTGTTGCCTTGCACTTTTTAGATTTTCTTGTGTGAAGCCCTTCTTGGGCAGCACCAATTTCTTCATAAAGTTGCCTATCTCCATGAAAGGAAAACTTCTTTCAAGAAATGTCATCTGTGATAAAACAAAATTATTCTAGAGGCTAGAATATTTGAAACAATTTTGTACATGTAGTTGCACAAAGAGATGAGTATGAATTATGCAAAGGATTCTGGCCTATCTTTCTTTGGAATCAGGGCACAATGAACGTTGAATTTAGGGAGCTTGAAAAAATACTAGGATGACATTAATACTGATTTTACCAATGTCAATTTCTCTCCAAGTTACAACTATTTGTTACTCCAATGTGAAATTTGAGCTTACAGCTTTGCCAACATCCATCCCCAATCTTTTTTCTTGTAGTCATTGGGCTTCAATTTTTAAACACACATTGAAAATAAATAACATATATGGAAATAGAGAAGGCCTCTTTGTTCTTATTCTTCACTAACACCATTAAAATGAGTGGTTGATTTGGAAGTTTATTTCCATCCCTAAACCATATTGCAACTATCCAAAATCTCTCTCAGTTTACTTGCTTTCCAAACAAATCCATTTATAAACAACATGACATTGTTCACAAATAAAACATGTTTCATGGTAAAAGAGATCCTATTTTAATTCTGTTTAAACCATTTGATCTCTTGGCTTCTCTTATAGATCTAATTAAGTCATCAACTACCAATAGAAAGTGTGGAGACAAAAAATGATTAAAAAATGAAGATGTTGAATGATTGATCGAAAGAGAAAAAAATTATATGCTAGATTTCAAAACGTAGGAGGGTTGGCTCAGAAATATTTGAAGAACTTATAACTGATTTAGTATTTTATAATTTGAAATATGAAATATTACACCATGATAGGCCTATCATTACGGTTTCAAAAAAAGTAGAGTCAAAAGAGGTTGTTCAAAAATTATCATTTTGTTTTTAGAAAAAGCAGAGGATTCATTTTGATTTTACGAAAGATGCAATATGGGTTCTTCTGATAGATCTTGTAGAGGATGCATTCTTGTAGACGATTCTAGTTTCCCATTAATTTTCTAAGGATCCAATATGGGTTATTCTGATAGATCTTAAAAATGTTTTCAGGTTGGACCAAGGCCTTGGAGAGACATACTCATGTCCAACATGTAGAAGGCCATTATTCACGGGTACCTTCATGACACTTGCAATATCCACTGATGGGCATTAGATGGTCAAAGGTGAATGACTAGTCAAGCATATAAATGAAGAAGCCAATGCATCATCTCAAAATCAAGATGAAAATATCTTATCCGCATGCCCATTTACTAATCAACGATGGAATTCCGCTGGCATGGGCATGTTGATTTTTGTTCTCTTTTATCTTCCAAATTGAACTCCTTTTATCTTGGTTTAATTTGGGCAGCTTGTTATGTTTCAAATCAACATTTTTGACTATCAACATAGCTCATTCTAATTTCATTTCATATTTCTTCAATGGTCAATTCTATTATGTTTTCTTCTAGAAATGCCCCAATTGTTTGTGTTATGTAAAGTGATGGACACATACTTGAGAAGGTTCTAATTGGTACTTCAATGGTCCTTAATTGATTTCGTCTTGTTTTTTGTGTTAGTTCTTGTCCAGCATTCCATAGTTTTGAAAGTTTAATAGTTTCATAGTTGATGGATAACTATGGTATCTTTAATAATGTCTCATTTATGCATAAATACAAATGAATTTGGATCATATTTTTATTAGGCTTTGACTCTACCCCTGGGCTTTTATTTTCCACGGTGTTATCTAAATCTACCATTTATGGTACCTTATCATCTAAATAATCTCTTGGAGGTTTCCAAGCGTAACTGTTACTAATTAAATTACATACCTCCAATGCATATATGTATGTTATGGTATCTAAATAATTGTATACATAAAGTAGTAGATAGTGATAAATCAAACTCAGTGAGACATTTTTCCGACTTCTTTCATGAAGTTCACATCTCTACACTCTATTGCTGACATCAAGCAAACAAATATTGATGCAATCAAGGTTAGTAGCACTCATATTCTAATTTATCATCTTTATAAATGGTGACTTTTATTTTGTAAAGGATTTTGGAATGGAGAGAAAGTGTTGAATCTGATCTTGAAGTGTTTAGCGAAATTCATCCATGGCATGGAAAAAAACATTTGAGGCTCATGCACTCATTCAAAGTAGTCAACTTTTAAAATGACTTCAACATAGATGAGATAAAATGAAGCATACATATCTTGATATAATTTCTAAATCTATTCAACATTGTTAGTATATTGATGCAATTGTATGGATTTTGCTTCATTAAATATCTTACAGATTAAGTATGCTTTATGGAATCATTGTGCACCTCTCGTTTCTACTAGTGAGTATGCAGTAATAATGTTGATGTGATTGATAAGACAAAGAATTTAGTGGACTACTTGACTATATTGATAAGAAATCCATAGACACATGGAGGACATGCTAGCCTAATCCTACAGGCCACCAAGCAGATCAAGCTAAAAGGTTTTTATCATAAATATATAAAAATTAACTAGTGGTTCCTTCCCTTAGGAGTTTGTTTCATGGTGTTCACTACATATTTTTGTCACCCACAAGGTTCACATCGAGATTTTTCTATGAGATTACTACAAAAGTTGGAAATATACAAATTCATTGTCTAATATACACATGGTGAAGGCCTAATTGGATAGTCTAGAAACCACTTTGGAATTGGCCTTCCTGTAGATGTTATACTAGAGATTATATTTTGCAGAGAAGGATATAGGAAAGGCGTTTCTTGTATACCACATGAAATAAATCATTCCCATAGTTTAGAAGCATAGAGGAGTCTTAACCAAACATGGATAGGCTACACTACAATGATTGTGATCTTTATTTAAACCCCCCCACCCCCATCCACTCCAATAAAGGCAGGTGGTTACTATGTTGACGTAATTTCCAGGAATGGCTATGAGGATGTTATTCATAGTGAGAATGCACTAAATCTTGATTACAAGTGTGCAATCTAACTCTAGTATTGAAATTTTTGTTGGTGGACACTTACTGTCATAGGAAATGGGAACTTAGACTGCGATAGACATTTTGATTCTCATTAATTTTCATTGGAGGATTTCCATAGTTCAAGTGCAACAATAAAAAAAACAAAGAAAGAAAAACATTTCATGCCTTTGGATGGAAAATAGTGGACATAATCAGGTGTAGCACACCTTTTCTCGGCCTTTAAGGATAATGATTACCACTTGTCGTTCCTTAGTGCTCAAGTAATTTATCAGGCATATCTTTGAAGGTAGTTCCTTTTCAATGTTAAGAAGGATGGCAAGGTCAGACCTGATGGTCGTCTTGTGATCCCTCCACATGGGTTATTCCAATCCCTGTATTGAGAAGTAATATGAAGGGCTTCTCATGAATTCAAGGTTTCTTGCATTCGTTTCTCGAAGCTTATTTGAATCCTGAATAAATTGAGGTGCAGTGTATAACATTAAGCATATCTAGGTCTTGCTTCATTCCCCTCTATTCATTATTGACACCAACCAAAGCTGTCTGAATGCTAGGTTTAAAGGAACCACTAAAATCCCTTCATATTTGAAGCCTATCTTCTAAAATGCCTTGCCTCTTCATTTCCACTGGCATGTCCACATAATAATTTATATGGTTGAATATAAGGGATAGAGGTTAGAGTGGAAATATCATCCCTATGTTGGAAATCATTAGCTAAGATGTTAATTCTCATTCGGTTAAAGTGCCCACTTGAGAAGATATTGAGTTGTGTCACTACCAATATGGTGACTGAAATACATTATGGATGACTTTTTTTTCATATAGACATGTATGTTTCTCATCACATTCAACCATGAATGTGTTGCTCCTTTTGTTTTGATGAATTTTGATGTGATATTTCCAACAATAATATTGCAACTCATTCTTATATTCTAATAGAAAACTTAAAAGTGGATTATTTTGTTTCAAACTATATATACATATAAATGCAATTTATTATATCTTTGTTTATGACAATTTGTACTAGCTCAGAATAGTAAATCAAAAGAAAGTTTACTAATGTCCACTGAGAGAAAGTTTATTAATGTCCACAAGTGACCAAATAAGTTAATGGGACTAGATTGATTTCGAGTCACAATAGCAATGTGGGAGTTCCAAAGCATGCAACACATACTCATGGATTGAATGCTTCGACTACCATGGAAAGGTACTATGGCATTTCACCAGAGGCTCGAAATGTCTTCCCTTACTATTGGAGTATGACTGCATAGTGCATGTATATTTGTGTGTATAATATTCATGTCTTGTCGGTCTAAGAAAGGTCAACACTTCAACAAATCTTGCAACAACTTTTCATGCCAGAATATGTGTACATAAAGGCAAAGATCCCATATGATGTGAAGTGGAATCCCACCACATAACATAGTAACCTTCACTATTGTTCAAATGTGTTCTACTATGGGCATGGAAAATTGCATTTTCAGATAGTATATCTCTAAGCTTTAACACTATAACGTTTGACTAGAAATTTAGCATGGTACGCATTTGCACAATTATTGATTTGAATAGCCTATGTAGGAAGCTCTCTCGTCTCCCTTGCGAAAAGTAACATTTCAAAAAACCAAAAACCTAATCTTAGAATAGTGTGCAACTGCAAACACATGACATAAGAAAACAAGTTGGAAACGATATATTTCTTTCATATATAACATATGATTTGGGAATTGTGAATAATGAGTATGTAAAAAAAATCAAGAAACCACATGTTATTGGTTCAACAGAAAGGACTCATAGATATAGACAAAGATGATCATTAGGTTTCAGAAATAGAAGCCTGCACTATTTTTACAATCCATAACATCAACATAAATCACTTAGATTAACTCTCTCAAACATAACAAGAGTGGATACAAAGAAACTGAAGGATCTGCACTCCTTCAACTTTGTCATTTCTAGGGTTTTTGTAACCAGTAGAGTGATAAATTGTTGGATAGTAACTATGAGTAGTTAAAACTACTCTTTGATGTAGCTAGGCAATGATAAAACTTAAAGAATCAGGTAAAAATGTAAAAGCCTATAATTTTACAAGCTAAACAAACACATTCAAGCTCAATAAGAAGATTATATTTGTAAGCTTACAGAGAACTAGACTGATCCTCGCAAATTAGATATATCCTTGAAAATTATAAGGGTACATTTTCAAAGCCAAGATGATATTTTCCTTGAAATTTGTAGGTTGGACTAAGATTAACTTCCATAGTTTCTCAAGAGTGTCATAATACACATAACAATTGATAAACCTATTATCCAACAAAGTGATAATATTTTGAAGGATAACGGAGTTGCCCAAAGCCCAAAAACCCTTATAGATATATATATATATATATATATATATATATATATATATATATATAGATATATATAGATATATATATATATATATATCCTAGGCTATTGCTATAAACATATGGAGACCCAAAAATTAATTCACATTCCTATGCATTCTAATGTTCTCATACAAAACCTTGTAGAGGCTATGATAACATGTGGCATTATACCTCGATGACCAATCTCTATCCATGAAGTATATGGTTTTTTTTCTTTCAACACCTTTATGTGACATCAATAAAGAGAGAGAGAGGCTTAATGATGTAGAGGAGACCTCAGTACATTGCAATCTACTGTTCCTCCAAGGGTTCAAGACTACAAATACAAGTTTGATTGGTTCTCAAACCAAACGGGGTGTTAAGGTGGGGAAAATTAAACATAGTAAAAAATTCAAAGCACAAGCGCACATATATACAAACTAGAGCATGGGCTTGACTTGAAATATAAAGAGTGAGTAACCATTATGATTCCATTTGAGCAAGTTCCTATCAGTTTCATTTAGAAGGATGGCAATGATTTCTACGCCTCATTCTGTCCTTTTGGAATAGGGAGTATTGTGGGGTTTGGACCGATCAAAACAACAAGCAATGCCTTATATCAGTACGCCTCAAACCATTAACATAGATATATACAGAACTTGAAGAGTTAACAGGTTCTTTCATGCAAATGCTAAGCTTTTGGGAATCTCAGCATCCTAGTGATTTATTTCTACAATATTTACAAGATTGTAGGGATGCAGAGCCATTAATCCCTGAATCTGAAATTATGTTCATGGTTTTCTTATTTTCAAGCAAGGAATATAGTTAACGGCAGCAATATTTGTTTGGTTGTATGACCTGGTTCATTGGATGGCCACTTTTTGTTGATCAATAGAAACATTACTATGGGAAAGGTATAATTTTTACAATCTCCTTTTTCCCTTCTTTAAGACCTTTTTTCTATCCCTATAAAATATTTTTGGATGCAAACAAGTGGATTCGCAAATAACCTTCTAGGTAGCTCTTTGAGGGAACATGCCGGTAACTTGCTTCAAGAGAAAATCCTTGGGATAACCAGAATACAGACACCCCCTACCAGATAGGGATACCTTAAAGAACACTCAATTGTAAGAGGCCAACTGTATTCATTGGAATGAAAGATGGAACTAATAAAAGGATGATCCAACTAAGTGTTTCTATATTTTGATTATTTATAATGATGAGTGGTGTAATGGTGGGAACCACCCTTTTTTAATACAGCCAAACTCCTTGGAGTGGAAGGAAGGGCTTGAGCACTTAGAGCATCTTGACTTTTTAAGTAGTTTTATATCTATCTTTTGCCTTGATTTGGATTTTCCAGAAGTTAGTTGGTTAGAGAAAAGCTCTTCAAATTCTTGTGTCAGTGGTTCACCTAAGCATCTAGTTCTTTTCTCCCCTTTGTTATTTACCGCAATGTTGAGTTGAATTATGTTGTGATGTTCCATGTCAATTTCATAGGCAATCTAGCTAAGGCTTTGGTCTTTGTGTGGCCACAAAAAGGCCAAAAGCATGACATAGTGTACTATGCACCACATATTCAACAACATTTGTTAACTTTCTAAATATAACATAGCATTCATTATACTTCTGCCAACAATATGACAAATTTCAGGACAAATTCCAATAAAGGGGAAAATTACATTCAATATATTATTTACTATAATAGGGCTACCCCAAGTAGCATATGTTGTGTACCCATCAGAGAACATGCATGAAAAACTATATAAATTAAGGCAGTGGAAAATCAAATGATTATCATAGGAGGTTCCTGGTGGTCATCGTCATCTAAGGCTATTCATTGGAACCATTACAAGATAGCGAAGGTCATCCCCAACTTTTAAGGGATACTGCTAAGGCTCTCACCACATAGACAACGAAGACTCATCTGCAAATTCTCTGTGTTTGTTTGGTCACCAAGTCTCGCTGAGTAAGTATCACATTGCGAAAATAAACCCTAAGGCACCTAGGCCAAGTCCAAGCTTGCAACCTATCTAACGAATCCACTTGAGGTACAACAAATAGACTCGATCTAAGATTTATGGCTGGTCATCACAGGATGGAACCATTAAGAGGAAGAAATGAAGATTTGGCCACATAGTTGAGGCCAGTCTAGGCTTGCAACTTCTCTAATGAATCCACTTGAGGCACAAGAAGTATACTTTGTGATAAGGTAGGCATATCTAAGGGATGAATCCTTACCGAAGAAAGCATTATGGGCTACCTGAGGTTGATGCCAAGGAACAAAAGCATAATCAAGTGTACAATGGCAGCGAAATAATTTCAGGGCCTCGTTTTTAAAGTACAGTCCCCTTTGTGAAGGTGCTTGTGGGATTGACCCATCCCCAATTTGATTTTGATACTATTAACGTCTCTCAAAGAAATGACACCTAATTCTAGTCACACAGAATTTGGAACCTATATAGGCTTCATTGATTAAGTCTGCTACCTTGTGGTATTATTTAGGACAACAAGTTTGAGCCAGGAATTAGCAAGAAATTAGCAACTAGAACCTGAACTGTAGCTGTCCACATGAAGGATATTTTACCACCATGATTTAGTAAGTAGAATGAACTGTTAATTTTAAGTAAAAATGGTATGTTATATGCTTAAGAGCAATTTACATCAATTTCTTTACTAGCCCAATATCAATATCCAGTTTAGCAATCACATCAACATGATAGTAAAATGAAGATAGAACATAAACATAAACAGTAGAAGACAAGCCAAGACAAGAGGACACAAGATGTGGCACCATCCAGGGACAAACCCCAATGTGGGGAAACCCTTGATCAATTCTTCTTATATTATTCAATAGTTCAGTAGATAGAGAGATAGTACAAATTACAAATCTGATAATTTATGACAGCAGCAGAAAAGCCCTAACCAGAAAAGTCAATGTTGGTCAAACAAGTAAGAATCATTCCTCTAAATATCTCGATCAAGTCCAATCAATTTTTCCCTCCAACAACAAGCTCAATCAACCCAAAATAGTTCGAAAATGTCTAGTCAAAGACTAGTCAACTAAAGTCAAACTACGGCCAGCCCTAGGGCAGTCAACGCTGGTCAAATGAGAGGTTAGATCACCTCGATTTTAGTGCCTAGATCTACAACCTACCCAGGATAAGATACCTCACCCAATCTGTAGTCAAAAGGAGGTCAACATTGGTCAATGCAGTCAAATAGTCAAACAAAAAAATGTCATCCTTCCTTCGCACGTGTGAGAGACAACTGCCCAGATTACCGTACCCAATCAAGTGAGGAGAGAGAGATGTGAGAAGTTGAGATGATGATAAAATGACTTGAGGTATCATCCTTTTATATGCAATGTTGAGGATGAGTTGGGGGTTTGAATGCCTATTTTGCTTGTTGTCTGACCTTGATAATTTATCCATAATATAAATAAATTCATATCTTCATTTTTACATGTCGGAATCAAATGATAATTAAATCAATCCTACACCTCTTGGAGAGATGAATCTAAGAAAAATATCAACTGCCATAAATAAGATGACCTATGTGAATTTTGGCCCTAGTTGCCAATTTTAACACTCCCTCTCAACTAAGGAGAACTCCATCTGCTAATCCATCTGTCAGTCGGTACTATCTCTGCCAACAATGCACTCCTTTGCTATGCTGAACTATGAAGAAGAAGAAGTGATCAAGAATGTATCATACCATTCTCTCCTGACCCGATGTCAGTCCCAAATAAAAGAGTGTCTCATACCACTCTTATTGACCCAAAGTTAGTTCCAATCAAAAGAGAGTGTATCATACCACTCTTACTGACCCGGAGTCAGTTCTAATTTATCTCAGATTAATATTGGTCATCCTAGCATAGGGAGTACAGTAGTACACTATGCATCCATCGATAGTGCTATGGTCCCTATGCTCATTTCCCTACTCATTGGCCAGATGAGAGGTACTTCCCATGAGTCCCAAACTGCATGGGTAGGATGTCTCAAGAGGAGAAGGATGAACAACTCATCTTGCCTATATGTCACCACGGGTTATCATAGGGGAAGGCTGAACCACTAACTTTGTACACAACAAACCACTAGGGGAAGGCCGAAACACTAACCCTATGGTTTTTCATCGCTCAAAGAGGTACCCCAAGCTCCCTGGAGCTCCCAAAGCTCAATGCCCATATCATACAGGACCCTCATAAGAGGGTCTCTCCATGACTCCAAGTCATTCTGAGAAGGCTAAGAACTTGACCTTCCGCAAGGGCTTTATCAGAATATCGGTGACCTACCCATCATTCCCAATGTGGTGGAGCCTTATTTATCCTCATTGTACCATATCCTAGATAAAGTGGTACTTGATATCTATATGCTTGGAGCGATCACGAAACACGAGATTCTCTGATAATCAAATCCCACTTTGGTTGTCGCAGAGGATCATGATGGTATCCAACACTTGTCCAAACAACTCATTGAGTAGCTTCCTCAACTAGACAGCTTCACAGGAGGCCACACAACAATGATGTATTTAGCCTCAACAATGCTCAAGGTAACCGATTTCTGCTTCCTACTCATCTAGGATATCGAAGCAGAACCCAAAGAAAAATAGCACCAAGAAGTGCTCTTGCGATCTACCACATTATCGACCCAATCAGCATCAAAATAACCATGCAGCCTCACATCTTCGGTAGTGTATCTTATGCCATGAGTGATTGTGCCTCGAAGATATCTCAGAATATTCTTCGCACCAATCCAATGTATATGATTAGGTTCAACCATATATTGGCTCAACATATTAACTGCAAAACATATTTCCAAACGAGAATTCACCAAGAACATTAGTGCTCTTACGAGTTGACGATACTCAGAAGAATTTCCCAATTCAGTTCCGACAACACTACCACATAAATTCTTGAAGTTAAGTTCTATCGGGGTAGTTATAGGCTTGCAGTCCACCATCCCAATCTTTCCAATATCTTCACAACATATTTTCCTTGAGATAGGAAAATTTCTCCTGGATTTTTCCTGACCTCCAGTGCCAGGAAGTAGTGCATAAATCCTAGGTCCATCTCAAATTCAGAAGCCAACTCCCTCTTACATTTGTGAATGAGAGGGTTTGCACTTGTTAGAAAGAGGTTGTCCACATAAAGTACCAGTATGAGAGGTTTATCACCTTAAAATTTAAAGTAAATGTTTAGATCAACATCACTTCTAGTGAATCTCAGCTTCATCAGATAGCTATCAATCCTCTCATACCAAGCTCAGGGTGCTTCCTTCAAGCCATAGAGATATTTCTTCAACCTTCATACATGAGATTCCCTGTCATGAACCTCAAACCCCTCAGGTTGTTCCACATAGACTTCCTCTTTGATCAAACCATGCAAGAAAGCGGTTTTGAGATCCATCTAATGTAGGTTCCATCCTTGTGAGGCAATAAGGCTATGATCAAGTGGATGGTAGTGTATCGAGAAACAGGTGAAAATATGTCATCATAAACTACACCTTCCTTTTGAGAGAAACCTCAAGCAACAAAGCGAGCCTTGAACTTTTCTGCACTTCCATAAGCTCCATGCTTGATTTCGTAGAGCCACTTAGAGGTGACAACAGATTTGTCCTGGGGTCTAGGGACCACATCCTAGACATCATCCTTCATAATAGACTCATATTCTTCATTCATAGCATCCTTCCATACTTGTTGCTTCACGGATTCTTCAAATGATGAAGGCTCATTTTTAATGATAGTGCTCATGATGGTTAAGTATCCTTGATACATGTTTGGCTTCTTTCTCTCACGAAAAGTACTCCTTGTGCAATATGTCTCTCGGCATATTCGAGAGTCTCCCTAAGCCATCAGGGTCTCCTCTTGGAGGAGGAGGGCTCTTGGGGAGGAGGATCAATAGGATCCATAGGTTCATCAATATTAGGCATCGTTTCATCCTCTTTTTCACCTTGTTTTCCAGTGTCAGCTTCTTTGTCCTTCCTTGGGCTATGAAGGTTGTTGATCTTCCTGAGGGCCATATCTTCATCAAAGGTGACATCATGACTTATCCCTTTGACCAACCACATAAATTTATATATCGTTTAGAATTTTCACTATAGCCCACAAAGATTCCTTTCCTCCCTAATGCACCCAATTTGCTTCTCTTCTCTTTCGGCACATGAAAATATACGGGACTTCCAAAAATTCTGAAATGAGAGACATCGGTGTCTTACTAGTCAACATTTTTTCTGGAGTTTTGGAGTCCAATGCTTGATGAGGGCATCAGTTTTAAACATACACGGTGGTAGCTTCAGCCCATAGAAACTTTGGAACCCTTTGATCATGAAGCATGGCATGAACAAATTCTACAATAGTATGATTCTTCCTTTCAGCCACACCATTCTGCTTAAGAGTGTATGGTGTTATAGTCTCCCTCTTAATGCCAGACTCTCTGCAATAATCATGGAATTCATTTGATTCGTACTCAATCCCATTATCAGTCCTCAATATCTTGATTTTCTTCTTGGATTGGTTTTTAATCATGGATTTGAAGTGACAAAACCAGGTGAACACTTCATCCTTCTTTTTCAAGAAGTAGATCCAGCTCTTGTGATAATAATCATTCGTAAATGTGAGATAATATAAGTATCCTCCCAAATATTTTATGGGCATCATACCAGATATTTCAGAGTGTATCAACTGCAATATATCTATGGTCTTGCTATTACTTGTAAGTTTTCCTTCGGCATATCCTGGACATACACCTTCATGATCTACTTTGAACTCGGGCATACTTGTCACCATCTATTGAACATTGAGAAGAGCCTTATAATGAAGATGGGAAAACCTCTGGTGCCATGGTTCATATTGTAGAGATGTGTCACAAGACGTGGCTCCCAATGGACTTCCTCCAACTTGATATAAAGTGTCAACCTTAAGCCCAAGAGTAAACGCATCTTTAAAATTCCTTTTCCAAAGAAGCACCTTTCCATCGATGAATGCCACCTTATATCTTTTGACTTCCATTGCTAAGATGAACACCAATTTCTTCTTGAGATCAGGTACATATATGAATTCTTGTAAATGAATTGTGTTACCTTGATTCATCGGGGATCAGTATTTTAGCTAAAGAAATGAAAGTGCTCATAATTGCTTCAGACCTAAACCAATGGATAGAGTTTGTCTCCAGGGTTCCAATGCCATGAATGATTCGAAAAACCAACATCGTATGCAAAATTTAGAGGTTCTGAAAGCTTGGTAAAAACAAAGCCCCCCACAGCCAGCCCCCTCTCCATGTGACCTCAACCACATGAATGAGGGCTAGAACGGAAGTGGGATTAGCACCATAATCATGATTAGCATTTAATTAATCCGTAATTAAGTTCACAGAATTTATGGTGGAGCCACTAAATCCAGAACCACCACCAAACTTGCTGGACTTAACTAGAGTCTCTCCAGATTTAGCGGAGATTTTGTAGGAAAAACTGTTTGAGCCATAACTTACTCAATTCTCAGCCAAATTTTGAAAATGAATAGTCATTTTTGGCGTATTGGCATGCTAGGAACACATTGGAGTAGGTTTCAGATGCAGAAGAGGTCATACACAAGTGTTTTTGGTCACTTGAAGGTTTTTGAAGCCTAGGACCGCCAAGTGTTGGAGGCCATTCCCAAAGAAGCTGATAACCAAATTGAGTAAACAAATAGTCATTTCTGATAGATGTTAATGTTTTAAACTCATTAGAATAGCTTCAAAGATAATTAGATGCATGTAACAACAATTTGAGCACTATCGAAGCTAATACAAAGGCGCACACTATGAAGTTGGAGCAAGGAGATGTAGCCCAGGAGGGGTGAACTCCTTCAACAAAAAAATTGTGTATTGATCTTTGTTATTTGTGCTTGATGTGTTTTTATATTATGTTGTTCAACCATTTAAATTCATGCTTTTAAGTTAATTCAAAGCACTAAATTTCACCAAGTTAGATGAATTGACAATCACATGCTCATGGATAAACTATCTATGGATGAGCAAACCAAATAAAAGAAAAATTTATATCTGGAAATGATACTAGCACAACATTAACTAGCAATCAATTTCAGATCAGGTTGGTATCAGAGCTCAAAATTTCTTTCTTGATTTGCTTGAAGGGTTTAATAGTTGCAATTGTTGTTATGATTACAAGGTTGTAGTTGCGGAGAGGAGAAGGGAAGCTACTAATAGCTAGTCTTGAGATTAGGACAAGAAGGAAGAAGGCTGAGAAAGCATCATCCTCACCCAAAGTACCACTAAAGATAGCAACTAAATCACCTCAAGTTTCATCTTCATCGGTTGAGATAGAAGAGGCACATATTGCACAAGAGGCTGAAGTGATTGAAGAGGTACAATCAGTACAAATTTTTGAGCCTGAATCCATAGCCATTATGTCTAGAGAAAGAGAGCATGAATGTCCCTCTTCAGTAGAGGAAGAATTCAAGAAATCTTTCTACACTTTGATTGAGATGGTTAAAGTCCTCTGTGAAGAGAGGAACACCAAAATGGTTGGAGAGAGTTCTAAACCTCCACATGGAGAAGGAAGCTCAGAGGACAAAAAGGATGAGAAGAAGGATTCCAAAGGGAATGGTGGAAAGAAACCTCCATCTCGACCATCCTCATCATCTTCCTCATCATCTTCACCATCTCACACAGCATCATCTTCCACTACCACCACTTCCCATACTCATTCAGGGAAAATTTTAAGAACCACCCTAAATATATATGTATAATAAATGGGTGAATCCCCATGATACATAGGAAAAATGGGAGGTGACTTTATCACTAATATAATATGTATATATTTTTTTTTGGCGAATCTCTCACCAGATTATATTATCTTGTAAAGTCATGGTGAATCTTTCACCGAATTATAAAATCTTGTAAGATCTTGGAAAATCTTTCACTAAATAATAAAACATTGTGAAGTCTTGGCAAATGTTTTATTAAAGTATGAAACCATATATGATAATAATAAAACATATTCATTAAACTGTAATATACTAACATACATGTTTGGAAAAAAGAAACATAATTTTCACTTCCTACAAACAATGTTGCAAGTTTTAGTGGCCATGTTTGTCATGGTATAAGAGATTAATGTTTTCTCTACCACTTTTGTCAAGCTACCACTTTTGCCAAGCTATCAAATTTCTTTCTTATTCCATAGACTCCAACTACAAAATAAAAAAAATAAAAAACACATCAAGTTTGTTTACCCCAACATGCCAACAAGTAGCAAGCCCAACTATATAATATAATGAAGTAGTAGGTATCCCAAAGGCCTGAAGGGGATCTAATGGAAAGAAGTGACCGTTTTCAGAAGCCTTCCAATATATATATAAATATATAAATGTAGATTTTTTATTATTTTAATTGGAAATCTTCAATTAAATAATAAAATTTAATTATGTCTCTCCCAATCTAAATTTCTTATTAGCATAATTCACTACCTTCATACCATTTTTTTAACAGCGTTGTAACATGTGGATTAATTTCCTTTTTGGTGCACAATCTCCACCTTTTAGGAAAATATGGTGCAGTGACCCAACCCCTACAGATCATTACAACAAACTAAGAATAGCAGAGAAGATGAAAGGTTGTACAAACCAACGTATTTTTCAAACAACTAATCCAAGATCAGTACCTTAACTTTTTCATGAAAATATCATATTGAGAATGTTTGAAAAATGGTGGGAAATCTAGGCAACGACTATCTCTCTTCTGTGAGGGTGATGCGAAAAGAGTTAAGATTTCATTGTTTTGAATTTTTTTTTTGTTAAATCAGAAAAACCAATGTTAACGGAGATATCGGTATTTTTTACTAAATTTTGTGAAGTGACTAAATGTAGCTTTATCCATCACCTTAAGATTTTTTTTACAATATAATTTCCTAAGTCTATTTAATATCTTCATTATCATAAAAACCAACCTATATCCATCTTAACTCCACATCTACCACTCTTAGAGGGATGAAATCTATTTATCTCTCCCAGCACTTGGTAGACCCAGAATTAAGATGGATCTAAGCTGATAGAATTTCCCCTTTAAATAGTCTATGCTCACATGAATACCATGGTATTACCATGGGTCAATACCATGGGTTATCATAATCCTAGAGCTTAAAAACTACTATTAGTAATTTATAAAAATTAATAAAATTAATAATTGATTTTTATTTTATTTTTTATTTTAACCAAGTTAAAATGTTTAAGTGACATTAAATTACAAGATCCATTTTTACTCTTTATCTACCAAGCCCCGAGAGGGATCAAATATTTTTTCACTCGATGTTAGTTTGCATATCACGATATTTGATCCAGAGTAAAGATGGATCTATGCTAGTTTAATTCCCCCCTTTAAGTAGGGGGCATTCCATGTGAATACCATGGGTCAATACCATGTGCCATATTTATTTTTATTAATACTAATATTAGGGTTAATAATGTTTTTTTGCATGGTATTAATAATATTTTGGCCCATGGTATTTGGCCCATAGGCTTCACTTAAATATAACACATTTTTTTAGTGTTCTTAAATATAAGGTGGCTTATGGAGTAAATATAAAAAATGTTTTATTCATTTACCATACCTCTCGTTTATTTATATTTTTATTAATTTACCATACCTTTTTTATAAATATAGTATTTGGCCCATAGGATTCAATTAAATAAAACCTCTTTTTTGAGCCTTCTTAAATAGAAAGAGGGTTATGGACTAAATATAGAAATAGGTTTTATTTATTTACCATACCTATAGTTTATTTCTATTTTTATTTATTTACCATACCTTTGAAGTAAAAAATGAAGTTTTATTTATTTACCATACCTCCACTTTATTTATATTTTTATTTATTCACACACTTGCGTGTTCATAAATATAAGGTGACATATGGAGTAAATATAAAAAAATGTTTTACTTATTTACCATACCTCTCGTTTATTTATATTTATATTTTTATTAATTTACCATACCTCTTTTATAAATATGGTATTTGGCCTGTAGGATTCACTTAAATGAAACCTCGTTTTTGAGCCTTCTTAAATAGAGAGAGAGTTATGGACTAAATATAAAAAGAAGTTTTATTTATTTATCACAACTCTAGTTTATTTGTATTTTTATTTATTTACCATACCTTTGGAGTAAGTATAAAAAGAGCTTTTATTTATTTACCATACCTCCACTGTATTTATATTTTTATTTATAACTATCATAAATACATTTTCTTGAAAATGAGGGCGAATGGAAGATTGTAACTCCTAATTTCAAGGGCTAACTTTACTTTTTTTAGCCTCTCCCTTAAAATAAGGTGGGCTAAGCTCCATACCTAATTTTTTTATAAAATAAATTTGTGGCAAATTGTAACAATGTACTATGATACAAAATATTCATCCAATAAAAATATAAAACCCCTTAATTTAGCCCAAGGGCAAAAATTTGCCCCTAAAATTTTCTATGTACTCATTCCAAAACCTCTAAAGAAAAAACTCCATTATTGAAATTGGACATAAAATTCAAACTTTCCATGTACAATGGAGAAGTGAATGCAGAAAAGTTAGATAATTGGATTTGACAGTTGGAGGTATACTAGAGAATTTAGAACCTTCAAAAATATGAGATAAAGATCCAGTTGACTTCACTAAGGATAGAAGGAGCTGCACTAGTTTGGTGGGAAGTAAGGACTCAAGAGGAAATGCAAATCCATGGTAAGATATCCATTTCTTGGGTTGAATTTGTTTTTGCAATTAAAAGACATTTTTATCCTTTAGCTTATATGAAAAAATCCATCATGAGTTGGCAAAACTTTAGGCAACTAAAAGGCCAAACTGTCCAAGACTACACTCAGTAGTTTAGGAAGAGGGCTTTATTGTTGGGAGTAAACTTGAATTCATGAGCCACACTCTTGAAAAATATTGGAGGTTTACATTCCTATTTGCAGCATACAATCCTTATGTTTAACCCAAGCAATTTAGATGAAGTTTGTGTGCAAGCCACACATCTTGAGGCAAGGGGACAACAAAACATAGAGGATAAAGGTGAAAGTGAGGCTAATGAAAAAGGGAAGGGAGGAAAATGGAAGGGAAAGAAGAATGTAAGTATAAAAAAAGAGAAGGAAAAACTCACATGCAAAAAATTTTCAAAGAGTGGCCATGATGAAGACCATTGTTGGCAACTTCATCCAAAATTAAAACCAGATAGATTGAAAGCCAAAGAGAAGGGAAAAACTATTGCTATAGCTAAAAAAGACTTAGGGTCAGATTCAGGAGATGAGACAATAATTACAGTTATGGGTTTGAAAGGTCAACATGTTGAAAGTACTAGTTCCTCAAATAGTCACAGCAACACTCCAAATCAAGACAAAAGGGAAGAGTTGTTCACTGTTAGAATAATCTCAAAACATACCAAGATTGATGCACTCTTTGATAGTGGATCACAAGCAAATCTGATTTCAGAAGACTTAGTTAAAGAGATTAAACTTGAAACTGTACCACATCATAACCCATACCCTTTGGGTTGGATAGTTAAGGATGCCAATTTACAGGTTTCAAGGAAATGGATTTTTAGATTTGTTATTACTGCAAACTTTGTTGATGAAGTTGAGTTAGACATGGTTCCACTTGACATTTCTAGAATTATCCTGGGAAGTACAGATTTGTATGACAGGAAAGTGGTGTTTCATCCCTATGAACACAAATATCATTTGCTTAAAGATGGGGTGAAGTATATTGTGAGAGATCATGGCAAGAAACTAAACATTTCTTTAGTTAATGTAGGGCAAATGAAGAGGCTAGTGAATGCAAGTCATAACTTGACATTGTTGATGATCAAACAAAGAAATGTTTTGAATCATACTTTTCATAAAGATGCTTATATTTGTAATGAGTTGTTTCAAAATGATAACAAAATGCCTTTGAAAGAAGGTGAAAAACATTTACAGCAGCCAACATTGGTGTTGAGCGGTGTTGAAAACAAGGTGTTGGTGCAAGAAGTTGCAAAGGTCAAAGAGAAGAGGACAAATCAGCTTGGCAAAGAAGGCATGGGTTTCAAAAATGTTCATTTCTAGTTTCCCAAAGGCACATTACAATGGTGAAGAACTTGGGCAAGAGTCGACTCAAGTATAAGGAAAAAACAGATAAAAATTTCCATAGAGACAAAGTGCAAGGTGAGAAATATTCCAAGTTTCCTTTGATTATTAACAAAAGTATTAACAAGATGTTTTATGCAAAATTAGATTGTTGTTTTGCAAATTCAGAAATATTGTAGCATGACGGTGTCGAAGATAGCAATAGATGGTCGTCAGAATCAAGGAAAATTTTGACTTTTTATGAAATGCTCCAAATGATGAAATTAGGAAAATTTCAATGGATGAAGACTGGAAGGATGAGGGGACAGTCTCCTCATCAACATAATGACTGATCAAGAGAGATTTTGGGGTCCAAAAGGCTTCTAGTGGGGAGGAATGAGCAGGGATCAATACTTTAGCTAAAAAATTAAAGTGATCATAATTGTTTCAGACCTTCATTACTGGATATAGTTTGTCTCCAGGCTTCCAACACCATGAACAGTTTGAAAAACCAACATCGTATGCAAAAGTTAGAGCTTCTGAAAGCCTGGTAAAAATAAATCCCCCCAGGCCAGCCCCCTCTCCATGTGACCTCAACCACATGACTGAGGGCCATAACAGAAGTGGGATTAGCTCCAAAATTAGGATTAACATTTAATTAATCCATAATTAAGTTGGCCGAATTTATGGTGGAGCCACTAAATCCAGAACCGCCACCAAACTTAGCAGACTTAACTGGAGTCTCTCCAGATTTAATGGAGGTTTTGCAGGAAAAATTGTTTAAGCCATAACTTACCCAATTCTCGGCCAAATTTTGGAAATGAATAGTCATTTTTGGCTGACTGGAATGCTGGGAACCCATTAGACTAGGTTTTAGAGGTAGAAGAGGTCATCTATAGGTGTTTTTTGTCACTTAAATATTTTTGAAGCCTAGGGCCACCAAGTGTTGGAGGCCATTCCCAGAGCAGCTAGTAACCAAATTGAGTAAACAAATAGTCATTTTTGATAGATTTGAGTGTTTTAAACTCATTGGAATAAGTTCCAAAAGAATTGGATGCATGTAACAACAATTTGAGCACTATTGAAGCTAATACAAAGGCCCACACTATGAAGCTAGAGCAAGGAGATGTAGCCGAGGAGGGGTGAACTCCTTCAACAAAAAATTATGTCTTGATCTCTGTTATTTGTGCTTGTTTTGTTTTTATGTGCTTCTATTTAGCCATTTAAATTCATGCTTTTAAGTTCATGCAAAACACTAAACTTCGCAAAGTTAGATGAATTGACAATCACATGCTCATGGATAAACTCTCTATGGATAAGCAAATCAAAGCAAAGAAAATTTTATATCGGGAATTGATAATAGCACAACATTAACTAGCAATCAAATTCAGATCATTGATTCAATTGAAGGGTAACATTCCATAGTCCCTTCATGGTATAGGTGGCATCATATCCAAGGATAATCTCCAAGTTTGTCTCCTTCTCTATCATATTAGAGAGAGCTTACTTGTATCCGGTGAAGTTCCTTGAGGCACCACTATCAATCAGCCAATTTCCCAAAGTGTCCGGAGGAGAGGCAGTGGAGAGGACCGATATAACATAGTACTCTTTTTGCTTATTGTTAACAACATTTGATTCTTCATACCTGGAGTTCCTTTCTTTCTTAGAGGTTTGACCATTTCCTTGATGTCCCACATTCCTTTTTCCTTTGCCATTGTACATGCCATTCCTTTGATTGTTGTGGTTTAATTTTCCAATATAATTATTGTGATCATAATTATGTCATGTGTCAACTATATTTGGACATTCCCTTGCATAGTGGCCAAACTTATTGCAAACAAAGAACCTTCCCTTCCTTCCACCCTTAGATCCGGACTTTCCATTGAAATGACATTTAGAACTAGCATTATTTCTCCTTTTGTAATGAGCAGAGAAAGCAATGGGGTTGCTTCTATTAGAAGGCATTTCTTGCTCCACCATTCTTGTTTCTTCTTGAATGCATCTCAACATCAATTCTTCAAACCCTGGAATTTGATCATTATTGAGAATAGTGGTTCTAAATACATACCACTTAGGTGGGAGTCCTCCAAGGGTAGTGATAGTAAGTTCCCTCTTAGGAATGACCTCTCCAATTAAAAGTAGATCATTCTTGATCTCAATAATCCTTAATAAGTAGGATTGAATATCCTCATCCTTTCCCTTATTAATAACCTTCGACTTATTTTTCAGAAATAAAATTTGATTTGCATCACTAACCTTGAACATGTTGACCAACCTATCGTAGATCTCCTTGGAGGTGTTCAAATAATCTTCTTCGATTTGACTTCAATCTTAATGTACTTGGTCTTTGCAGTATCCGGTGCATTTGAAGGAGGCCTAAGGATTTTACCCTTGACATAATCCAACACTTCTTGTTCTTCCAAGGTAAAATCAAGAGACATCTTCCATCCATGATAGTCAGACTTTTCACGGAGCTTGTCTTCATCTTGGAAGTGGGATGAGGAACCCATTGAGCCTTTTGTCCTTGTCCAAATATCTTTGGTGATTGCTCTTTCACTCTTGCTTGGGATTTTTCTTCACCTCAACTTTGGTACCATGTTAATTTCAGGTAACAAACTTATGTTCTATTCTTAAGAGAAATTTACTTCAATTTCTTTATTAGCCCAATATCAATATCGAGTTTAGCAATCACATCAGCATGATAGCAAAATGCAGATAAAACATAAACATAAACAATAGAAGACAAGGCAAGTCAAGAGGACACAAGATGTGGCACCAGCCACGGATGAACCCCAATGTGGGGAACCCTTGATCAATTCTACTTATATTCTTCAATAGTTCAACAAAGAGAGAGATAGTACAAATTACAAATCTGATAATTTTATGACAGTAGCAGAAAAGCCCTAACTATAAAAGTCAACATTGGTCAAGTAAAGCATAATCCTTCCTATAAATAGCTCATTCAAACCCAGTCAACTCCAACCACCAAAAAAAAGCTCAATCAACCTAAAACAATATGAAAAATTCCAGTCAAAGACTAGTCAACGAAAGTCAAACTGCAGCCAGACCTAGGCTAATCAACGCTGGTCAAATGAAAGGTCAAATCACCATGATTTCAATGCCTAGATCTACAGTCTGCTAAGGAAAAGATACCTTACCTAATCCACAGTCAAAAGGAGGTCAACGTTGGTCAACACAGTCAGAAAGTCAAACAAAAAAATGTCCTCCTTCCTTTCAACGTGTGAGAGACAATTGCCAAGATTAGCACACCAAATCAAGTGAGGAGAGAGAGATATGAGAAGATAAGATGATGATAAAGCGACTTGAGGTCTCCTCCTTTTATGTGCAACGTTGAGGAAGATCTGGGGGTTTGAATCCCTATTTTTCTTGCTGGTCGACCTTGGCAATTTGTCCATAATATAAATAAATTCATATCCTCATTTTTACATGTCGGAATTAGATGATATTTAGATCAATCCTACACCACTCAAAGGGAGAAATCTAAGAAAAATATCAGTTGTCATAAATAAGATGACCCATGTGGAGTTTGTCCCTATTAACATCAACACAGTAGATAGGGAAGTAGTGCAGAAGCAATTGGATTGAATATTATAGCATAGTTACAATTATAGTGAAATTGTGAAGGAATTATGTATTGTTGGACTTTTAGATTGGACATATTCACTGTTATTTTGGTAGTGAGCCCCAATATATTTTGTATTGGTTGAAAAATTTGTATTTCTGTGGGAATTTCTATACTCATGCATACATTACCTATTGTTGTATAAATGTGCATTGTTGTTATAAAAAAAATAATTCATGAATTTTTGAAAAAAAAACCTAGAAAAAGGCAAAACCCTAAGGGAAAAATTACCCTAGGACATTACACACCACTAATGTACATTAAGTCTATCAATATGCCTCAATGGAGTTTTGTGCCTATTGAAAGGATCCTCCATCATAGGCCTGCATTGCATTTCAGCACATAGGGTTACACTCTATAAATTGGCATGATGATTTGAGGATAGTTTATTTTTTTGAAAAGTTAAACTACATTGTTTCTCCTAATGAAGCTATTTTAGCTTATAACAATTTTAGTGCTATAAAACCAGCTGTAGAAATTTTGACATCAACCTTGGAACCATATTTTTTAATGAGTTCCATAATTGGTTTTGTGAATTTTGCAGTTCTTTCTATGCTATCAAGGGTTAATGTTAAAAATCGGAATCTACATGAGAGTAATTAAAACATTGCTTTCATCCAGTCATACATCAAGATTCGTTAGAATTTTTCTGATTATGTATTAGGCATTAGTTTTGTATATGCACTGCTTTTGTTGATTTTCCATTTTTTTTCCAATATTTCATTTCCATTATATTTTCAAGTGATTCCCTATTGTTCTATGTTGTTTCTGACTTGTTATACCAGAACCTTAGAAATATCATTTTATTACTTTGTATTTAATTGTAAGAGATTTTATGTGCACTCATTGTTGTTTTCACAATTCAAATATTGTGTCTAAACTAGAAAATTATATATGCTAGAAATTGGGCTTACAGAAACCTCTCCATAAGATGCTTTAACATTTTCTACACTTCCCTTTAGATGTGAATGTTGATTTCCATAATTGACATTCTACTCATTTGTTTTTATAAGATTATGTTGTCGCCATTTCCTGTGCCATCTTAGTGGGGTTTTTTGTGCTACAACGTTATGGCACACAAGATTTCTTTTTTGTTTGCATTTGTTGTAATAGCTTGGCTCATCTGTATTAGTGGCACTGGTATTTACAATATTATACATTTTAATCCAAAAGTGTTCCAAGCACCTTCTCTTACTATATATATAATTTCCTTAGGAATACAGGATGCAGAAGGTTGGGTGTCCCTTGGAGGCATAGTCCTCTGCATCACAGGTGCGTACCCATATATCACTTGACATTCAAAATTGTGCTTGTTGTCTTTTGACTCTTGTGTGATTTTGAATGTTGAGGTCAAGCAGGATGAAAATACATCGAAATCTCACTGATTTATATTAGTTTTCCAATATGTTTTTTGTAGGTTATAACTTTTGGTGCTATGTTTGCTGATTTGGGACTTTCCTCCCATTGTAAAATAATGAAAGTAAATATTCTTATCTCAATAACTTCATATATCAACATTTAATATTCTAATACATTTATATTTTAGTATGTTACCATAGATATATTTCACATCACTGGTATATCCTACTTTATTCTTGCATATGTAGGCGATGCTTCTTTTCTCTCCAAACATATGGGACCTTAAAAGAAATTTCAATAACGTCATCCCAGGTAAGTCTTAAATGTTGATTTCTGTAATCTTTGTATGGGAGTAGAAATCCATGTTTTAACAACTTCAATATCTATTTTGAGTGGATAATTCAACAAATGCAAAAAAATATCAAATAAACTAAGTAAAGGACGATGAATTAAACCATATTCGCAATGTTGAAAAACCTAGAGCTAAATACACTCAAAATTTGAGACCAGTGTTGTGAACATCTTGATAACGTCCTGATTTTATCTTGAAATCATGATTCTTTTACCTAGCCGATCTTTGCCGATGATTAAAGATAATTTTATGGTATCTTAATTTTGTTGATGTTTGCCGATTTGTTACCAATATTTTCTTGATTGTGACGATTTTTTTCTCTTCCGAATGCTTGTCGATTTTATCCCGATGGTGATGTTCGCAACATTGTTGGAGATTGACTTCTTGCATAATCTCTTCTTTAGTAAATGCATATACAAAATAAAAAATAGATCTTGTTCCATTAAATACGTTTTTTCCAAAAAAATATCTCACTATCAAATTTCCTTCTGAATACATCTAGATATTATTATCCCTGCATGGCATTCTCATGGTTTCACTAGATTTGTAAAGTACATACATTTTCCCAATAGATTGTTGATTTTCTGTAGGATCTCTTAAAACTGATAATTACTTCTTATGATTTCTTTAGTCATTCCCTTTTTTCATTCATATTCATCATAAACCAATTACATAGACGATCTCAACAGTAGAAACTAAATTCTAGTAGGATCATAAAAAGACATCTAAACAAGAACACAAACATCTAGCTTTAGAAAACTCTCATGGGGGAAAACCCAACAACCTTAGAGAAATTCTTCAATTCAACAAGAGACACACCTAGACCTTTTAGTCAAACACAAGGTAAAATTAACCACCAAGGTATACTTTGTCAAACCTGGTCCAATTTCCTCCTCGTAAAATTAAACAACTTCCCAAGAACCTCTTCCTGATTTGGTTTGCTAGGGAAGAAATTTGGCTCACTTCTGCACCTAAGAATCTAGGTCATATTTCCCTAGTATGCCTCAGAAAAATTAGGCCTTTTTGTCACACATGCGAGGTCACAACAGAAAGATAGATCCACTCGTGTGAGCTCAGATGTGTGTGAGAGAGAGAGAGAGAGAGAGAGAGAGAGAGAGAGAGAGAGAGATCTTCATAATTTTTTGTCCTTCTTGCCTCCTTTTCTCTTGATGCCCAAAAGATATCTTTCCTTTTATAATCCAGATTGTGCCAAGGAAAGGAGATTGAGTGCCTTGTATATAGATTTTTGGTTGGCCGAATGGTTGCCTCTTTGACTGCGGAAGACTTGACTACGAGGGATGACTGGGCTTGTTGGGAAAACCCACATGGGCGAAAATCCAACAACCTTAGATAAATTCTTCAATTCAACAAGAGACACACATAGATATTTTAGTCAATGACAAGGTCAAACTAACTAGCAAAGTAGACTTGGTCAAAACTAGTCTGACTGCCTCTCAGTCAAATTAAATAGATTCCCAAGAACCTTTTCCTGATGTGGTATACTAGGGTATAAATTTGGGATGCCTCTGCACCAAATAATCTTTATCTTGTTGCCTTGGTATGCTTCAGAAAAATTTGGCCCTTCTGTCACAAGTGTGAGGTTACAACAGAAAGATAGATCCACACTTGTGAGGTCAGATGCGTGTGTGTGTGTGTGTGTGTGTGTGTGTGTGTGTGTGTGAGAGAGAGAGAGAGAGAGAGAGAGAGATCTTCATAATTTTTCATTCTTCTTTCCTACTTCTTTTCTTTTGATGCCCAGAAGAAGATATATTTTCTTGTGTAATCCAAATTGTGCCAAGGAAAGGAGGTTGAGTACCTTATTTATACATTTCTGGTTGGCTGAATGGATGCCTCTTTAGAAGCCAATTTGACTAGGAGGGACAGCTGGGTTTGTATGGAGGAGAAAATTCAAATATCAAATATCAATTTTTTTATTTTGAAAGAGTACATGAAGAACATACCTTATATCTTCTCTTTTGACAAGTAAATGAAAAATATTCCTTATATTTATCATTACAAATGCATCAAGGGCTAAAAACATTAATTATGAAGATTGACCATAGCTACAAAATTCAACAAAGATATCCTCTTGATATAGACTCTAGAAAAACTATTCAAAATCCCTGAGTAATGGTATCAACAAAATTTGTCATACATGAACCATGTCATTGATTCTTCTATTTTGCAAGAGAAACGGTCCACAAACATGCCTATTTTTCTCCCCCTAGCCATCAATATGGCATAGACAATCTTACTTCATCTAGTTTTAGTAGCATGTGACATGATGCTAGTGTACAAGGGATATGTTTTACATCAAATATTGAGTGATTTCAAAGCCTTCAAAATACATTGAATCTTGCTACAGTAAATGCATGAACATTGCTACAAAAGTTTATCCTATGTCATATATTGATTTCTAGACCTGGGCACATTTTTCTATATATATATATATATATATATATATTGAACTATTTGATATCCCACATTTACATACCATATAAAGAATTTTCATTCTCAACATACTATCCTCTTATATCCAATTCATTAGTGGCATCCATTCCTGCAACCAATTGTAAATTAGCAGGACTAGAATTACATGCTTTGCTTGTTGATAAATATGTGCAAAATTGGCTTCCTCAATTGGATAATAATGTAGCTTCTCAGGCTCTCTTCCTGGTCCATCCTTATACCACCCCTTAATATAGCTCAAAGTTAAATGTGCATGGTGTTAGGTTTAATATTCTGCCAAAAATGGGGCTTTAGTATCAGTTGGATCTCATTATTTCTTAGTATTGCAAATATTTTAGAGAGTAACTTATGGGGGGAAGGATCCATTCCTTGGAATATTCATGAGGTTGGAAAAAATCCTGCCTACTTCCTGTTTGAGTGCTTTGACAAATTTTGAACGATTATGGGAACATCAAAGTTTCAAACATTTTACCTGTGCTTGTGAGGCATATTGAAATAATTCTGGTAGCAATATCCTTTATAATTCTTCTTAATCTTTCCATTTCCTGCAATTTTCTCCAATAGAAGAATTGTATCCTTCAATTGAGCGAGGAACTTCAAACCCTATATTGTCAAAATCTGTAATGCTATGAACAATGTCAACATCGGTTGCAATTATCTCTATTGTCTAACTTCTTCCCTCATTATTTCTATAGGTTATGAACTTCATGACTTCTTACAGTATGATAAGAATCATATAAGCACAGAAATCTTCAAATCACCATGCTAGTACATCATTGCCAGTTTTTTTATGCATTCTTCATCTTTATGCAAATTCTCTATTTGATTGTTTGCTTCTTTTCCTTTCAATCTCTTTTTCATCATGCAGACACAGCTCTATACTCATAGTTGGCATGTTCTGAGCAAAAAGAAATGTTTCTAGTACTTTTGAAGATACATGAATTTTGCCACGCATATTAGAAAGAGGTGTAGGAGCGACCCCAAACTAGCAGTCTATCCCAATAATTAAGTTGGTCATTAGACTTGTAACAGTTCTAGATGTACCTGGGAAGCACATTGCCACAATTGACATGGTTGGGCCAGAATTCATAGCCATTTCTTATGATCCAAATGTGTTTCCTATGTTTTAAATTTGTCCATTATAAGATTTCACATTACAATGCACCACAACAACCTTGATTCAACATAGGTTATGCATGTGATCTTTCACTTTGTCCCTTATTTTTTTAAATTTTTAGCACTTTTTCACTTTCTAATTAAAAAAAATAGAAATAACCCTAACTTTTACTCTCTGTTGACATACTTGTATGCATAAACTAATTTCCCTAAAGCATTAACCAAAAAACTAAATTTTCAAACCTAACTTCCTCAATGTTGCAAACATTTAGTGGCATGCGTACTTGTGGATCATTTGAGCCCCTACCCACTTTGTCTATTTGTGGCTATTCAAGTTGTTTACATCCTTCTTGATCATTTAGCTCTCTGACTACTTGTTCCTCGATAAAATTTTCACTTGATTCATCTTCTTGAAGTTTCTTGGGTTTTTTTCAATTTTAATGTTTTTTCTAGATTTGCACAATTCTGAATTGTTATCCTTTTTCCCTATAAATGGAGCATATCAAACTTTTTTATTCTACTAGATTATGAGAAATTCAATTTTACGGTTGCCTACATGTCATTGCAGACATATATTTTTAATCTTTAATCACTCATACTTTTAGCAAATAAGTTATTTTTGGCACATTTCAACATTATTCCACTAGTTATTTCAACAAAAATAGTTAGCCAAACTAGAAAATAAAACGTTTTTGGTGTCCAATAGAGAATGTAAGCATAGATTAAAACTTAAAAGCTATGTTATTCACCACATAAATTTGGGATCTCAAGGATTCAACAAAGTTTTATCATTCTAATTGGCCTACAGCCTTTCGAATCCGAGTTGAAGGAATTTCAAGTATTGGGAGGCCACATCAAGAACAACTACAATATCCATGGAATTTCCTTAAGGAAAAATACTCTTAAATAAATATATCGCATTTTTTATTTTCTCTTTCCTTGACTTCCTCCATGATATTGGTTTCCCCACTTTAGTGGCACTATTATTTGAGCTCATGTTTCCTGATTCCTAGCTTGCTATGGGTGGAAAGAAAACACCATCTGAACTACTTTTCCCATTCAAAAATACCTTCTGTTGGATAGCAAGAAGAATAAATTCAAACTCCTTTACTCTAAATTTCATACATTCACATTGACTATTCCTAGTTGGATTAGAATTGCTAGTATGTCTATTGTCTTGTGTCTGGTTTAGATGGTCATTTATTATGGCTTCACTTGGAGTGTGACCAATGCTATCATCCTCTTCCTCATCAAAACATAGTATAGGTTCAATATCTACGATATCTTCTTGCAATTGACTTTCATAACCTCCTTTTCGTGAGCCATTAGAACTCATTTGGCTTCTACTTTCTTCTTGCCTCAAGAAAGAAACAAACATGTAACTAGCAACCTCTACACTCAACCATGTCCTATTTCATATTCCTTTCAAGGTTTGTGAATGGAGTCATATGTTCATTGTATGTCAACAACCCATCCTGTATAGTTGACTTAAATACAAGTGGTAATTTTGAAATGATTTCTCTCTTTGGTATTGTATTACAGACATAGATTTTGTCCAAGCCTTTTGCCCAGTTGGATACCAAGTTTGGAAACTCGTACACAATGTGAGGGTGGATAATGATTCAAACTTTTCTTCTAGTCTGATAAAAAATAATGAATCACTTGGAACATGCTTCAGAGACCATATTACATTTTACCCACAAAAAATAATTCCCTCTTTGAAAAGCCACTCTAAATTTTAGGCCTACACTCTGAACATTTTCCCATAGATGATTTCAACTGTTGACCACCTATCTAGAAAAATTGTGTAGCTTCCTTCTCGGACCTCAATTGGTACATTGGATCCACTAAATCAATATCAATGCATCGTATAATAGTAAGAAACATATTTCCTGGTGATATAGCCAATGCAAAGCAACTGAAAAATACATATGATGAAAGACCCATGTCATTTTTCAAATTTTTATTTTTTGAAGCAAGGTTAGGAAATTGTTTGGGGAAAGGTAATGGAAGAAGAGAACTCCCATATTTGATCCAACTACAGATAGACTTGTCATTGCTGCAGTTGTATAGGAAGCTTCCATGAAATTCCCATGCGATATCTATAACTACTTGATCATAAGCCTCTTAGTGACCCGCCTTATGATATTTACACCCATAGGTGTAACATATCCAAACAAACGGAAGGCCAAAAACTTTCCCATTCACTATAAGAGCCTTACCTAGGGATTTTGGAGTTATGACAAAGGAAACTGCTCAGATGGGCACTGAATCAACCAGTACCACCTCCTTCAAGAGACCTAAAGGCACAACGGTAGCAGTAGAAGACACATTTTGAGGCTTCTAGGATCCTCATACCAGAGCTTAACATTTCCATCAAAATTTCCAGTGGAAAAAGGTAAGTTTGTTGCTTGAAATATCCACATCCATTTTTGAGAAGAATTTAGAGTGCACATGGCATAACTCACTACAGTAACCCAAGATTTAGGCACCTAAAGCAAGCCAATAAACCTCACTTCTAGTTGTTGCAGGTAATGTTCAATAGTGCACAAATATGGTTCAAGGACTCTTTATAAAGAAACTTTAACATACTTTTATCCAATAGCCAATATAGGAAAACTATTGAATGAACTTACCAAAGAACTTTCATCTTCTTCCAAAGAGGATTTTATTATTGGTTGCCAACAACAATAAGATATGCCAATAGCCCATGATGTAATGCATATTGATATGCATTGATCATAGATAATAGGTCATTTCTAGAATGTTTCCTTGTTGCTTGTGCACTATATTTTACAAGCATCTCTTGACATAGGCTTTTCCTTAGATCAATGGTATCCTTAACCACTACCAAACCATTTTAAGAAACTCTTTTGACTTGTAGATAAATCTGTAGAATAGTAACTCACCATGATTTTTTTCACCATTCCATATCAGTGCTACCCTCTCATTATCAAGATCTAATGAATGCATCCACACTCACCATTTTATGCTACATTCCTAAGCCTTTCTCACATTCTAAGAACATATTTTTATCACCATTTGCCATTAAACCAGGTTCCACTATAGATTTTCATCAAATAATTTGTGTACTAAGTCCTAATGTAGAAACCTCAGTTAGGAACTTTGCATAACAAAGTATGGATTTCAGTTTATTGTTGTATTTATTCAAAGAGCTCTAAGGCCTTGCTATAATTCCTAATCTGCACATAACCAATAATAAATTAAATCCACAAAACCAAAGCCTTTTTCACAAATTTTGTCAAATAGTTGGTAAGAACCCTCCATTCTCCTACTATTAGTCAGAGATTCCATCAAGGAATTGCACCAATAATTGTGAGTATTTAAACAATCTGGGTGAACACTCATAAATACTCTGTTTGGATATTCATTTAAGATCCTTCTCGATCATGGTTGCTTTTAGGTGAAAATAAACTATCCAATAGTGGATCCATCTCCACCACACTCATTGCATATCATGCTATTCATATGTATTGGAAACAATATACAATAATCTATACAATTAGGAGAATATACCCTTGTTATTATTTTCTAGTAGGTGAATATAAACCATTCAATAGTGGACCCATCTCCACCACACTCATTTCATATCATTTTATTCATATGTATTGGAAACAATATACAATAATCTTTAAAATCAGGAGAAGATACCCTTGGCATTGTTTGCTAGTATATGATAGACATGTTTGGAAGAGTGAGGGGACAACTTATAATATAAATCCATTGATTAAAACCTATGGCTATCAGAACATTGAACAAATAGTACTTGTATGCCTATTTTTAATGATGCAAGAATTTCTCTCCATAGCCAATTTTAGCATATCTTGTTGTTGTTGTTCCAGTGCATACAATTGGAAGAAAATGAATATCGGATATGTTCTCTCCATAGCCAATTGAAGCATATCTTGTTGTTGTTCCAGTTCATACAATTATAAGAGAATGGATATCAGATCTTTCCTACTTATTGTAGAACACTTGTATCTAAATTCGTTTTGGTGCATTTTTTTGGAGATGGAAACTCATCCTCCTTCATTTATAAATGTTGGGCACAATTTGGGAAAGGGAAAATACACTGAAATGAAAAGAAATGCAACAATGACAGTAAAATAATAATAATATGAAAAATGAGTCAAATTTCAAATCATACAATTATGCCTTCAAAAAAATAAACTCTAAAGCTAGTAGCTTAAGATTAAATAGAAAATTTGAGTTGCACTTGTGTACAAATTCATATTGGTGGAATATATTCATAGTGAAAACAAGCTAAACATAAACCATTCAATAGTTCTGACAAGATATTAACAGTTTGTGCTAATTCTAGTTACTTCTCTTTGTATGACTATATTAAATTGTTTGTAAATGTTTTTGTATTATGAGGTTGTTGTGTGGGTCATCTTACAAGGGTGTGACATTAAGCTAACTCCATTGAGATATTTTGTTAAAAATAGGGGCTACATGATTATATATTTTACATAATACAAATATTATGTCATTATGTGTCGAGCATTTTTTTAAAAATCAATGCTTCTATATGTGATTTCAAAGACTGCCATAACTCTTGCTAATTATTTAAAGGGTGCTAGCTCAATGGAAGAGAACTTGCCTTATGAGAAAGAGGTTGGTGGTTCGATTCCATTCTACACTGACATGAATTAATCAATGATATTGTAGTTTCTTTTTCATTAAATAATTTCAATGGTGAAATAAATTTTCTGGATTCATTGTTTTATATTGTCTCTAAAGAGACAAAAGTGATATTTTAATGTTTTTAAGTATAAGTTTTTATTGTCTCTAGAGAGACAATAGCTAGAATTCAAGACACAGTCTCTATAAAGACAATGTCTTTCATCCCAACTATTGTATCTCAAGAGACAAAACTAAAGTTGTTTCTTAAGAGACAATAACGCTTGTGTTATATATTGCCTTTATAGACAAATTTTTAAGACAATAATTTGAGACACCCACTTAAAGACAATATTTAAGACAATACACTTATTGTTGGCTTAGGGGGTCCTGACTAGGTTCAGAGTTAGTTGTGCCAAACAAATCCCTACACTACTTACCCATTCGGCATCAATTCGCGTTGTGTGGACAAAATTCTCACCTGAAGCAATATGGGGGGGTGCTAGAACCACGTTTCCACACCCAGAGATTAGTGTGATGTCCTTTTGGTGACCTATATCTACCTTCGTGTAGACCTCTATGCTCTTGCGGCCTATTGTTGTAACTTCCTTCGATCCACCTCTAGACCTCTGCGAACATAGAAAATTTTAGGGGCGAATATTCGCCCTTTGGCAAAATTAAGGGGTTTTAAATTTTTAGTGGGCGAATATTTTGTATCATAGTACATTTTTACAAATCACCTCAAATAGCCCACCTTATTTTAAGGGAGAGGGTAAAAAAGGTAAATTTAGCCCTTGAAATTGGGAGTTACAACCTTCCATTCGCCCATTTTCAAGAATAGGTTTTATTTAAGTGAATCCATTCGCCCATTTTCAAGAATAGGTTTTATTTAAGTGAAGCCTATGGGCCAAAGGCCCAAATACCATATTTATAAAAGAGGTATGATAAATTAATAAAAATATAAATAAATGAGAGGTATGGTAAATAAATAAAAATATAAATAAACTAGACGCATGGTAAATAAATAAAACCTCTTTTTATATTTAGTCCATAACCCTCGTTCTATTTATGAAGGCTCAAGAAAGAGGTTTTATTTAAGTGAATCCTATGGGCCAAATACCATATTTGTAAAAGAGGTATGGTAAATTAATAAAAATATAAATAAACGAGAGGTATGGTAAACAAATAAAACATTTTTTTATATTTACTCCATAAGTCACCTTATATTTACGAACACTCAAAAAATGTGTTATATTTAGGTGAAACCTATGGGCAAAATACTATGGGACAAATACCATGGACTAGATTGTTATTAATACCATGCAAAAAAATATTATTAACCCTAATATTAGTATTAATAAAAAAAAAATGGCACATGGTATTGACCCATGGTATTCACCAAAATGGCACATGGTATTCCCCTGGAATGTAGCTTATTTAAATGGGGGAATTAAACCAGCATAGATCCATCTTTACTCTGGATCTACTAACCCCCGAGAGGTATCAAATATCGTGATATGCAAACTAGCATAGAGTGAAAAAAATATTTGATCCGATCAAGAGTAAAAATCGATGTTGTAATTTAATGTATGTTAAACATTTTAGCTTCGTTAAAATAAAAAATAAAATAAAAATCAACTATTAATTTTTATAAATTACTAATAGTAATTTTTAAGCTCCAGGTTTATGATAACCCATAGTATTGACCCATGGTAATACCATGGTATTCATGTGAGCATAGACTATTTAAAGGGGAAATTATATCATCTTAGATCCATCTTAATTCTGGGTCTACCAAGTGCTCAGAGGGATAAATAGATTTCATCCCCCTAAGAGTGGCAAATGTGGAGTTAAGATGGATATAGGTTGGTTTTTATGATAATGAAGATATTAAATGGACTTAGGAAATTATATTGTAAAAACATCTTAAGGTGAATGGTTAAAGCATAGACATTGGACAAGTATATTTGTATACTTCTGTTTTAAACTGAAACAAATCTAGGGCTAAAAGGAATGGATTGATTGCACTAGTCATCCTTCTATAACTTTCCAACATATGCTGGAGTAAACAGATTGTAATTTGGGTAATTTTTCTAATTGCAAACAAGAACATACTTGTGTATTGGCAGGGTGGTTACGAGGTCCCTAGAAGTGATGAATTTGAATTTTTCTTGGTTTTATATATAGTATTAGGTTTTTTCTCATGCTTTCTGTGAATGGCACGGGTGAATTATATCCTACACCCACTAGGTTATCGATATGTAATTTCGGTAATTTTGATTTCAAAAGATATTTTAAAGAAACGAAATGATTTCATTTGTGTATTCAATAAACACAAGATTTTATAATTGAGTAAAATATTCGCCATGCCTGGTGAGAGATTCGCCAAAAAATTATATATACATATCATATTATTGATAAAATCGCCTTCCATTTTTCCTATATACCATGGAGATTTGCCCATTTATTATACATGTAAATTTAGGGGGGGTTCTTAAAATTTTCCTTGTCTGTGAAGGTCTATGATTAGCTTTTGTGGACATTGAACAGGTCAAATAGCTACTTGCATGCACTTTAGATTACCCTTAGATCAATGGTTACTTGGAATTCCCTAAGTGTGTAATAACTTTAGCAGAAAGCATTATGATCTTCACGTAATCACTTAATATTAATGGCGTTCGGATAAAAATACAAATTAAGTAAATTCATGCATCAAGACATCATTAATTTATAAATCCATCATTCATCACAACATATAGCGCATTCATACATAACAAAAATAAAGGGACTTAAACACAGGAATTTCTATTACAATCTTCTTTATTGATATTCAGCAAATGTTTACAGACTCAAAATTTCCCTACTCACTAAGTTGCAGGGGTCTGCGCACTTAGCTGTAGGGGTCCGCACACTCAGCTGCGGACACTACTCTAGGCCTCTACACACTCAACTGCATAGCCTTTCCCTCCTCTAAGACTTCTATCTCTGCACTAGACTTCTTTGCTCGTACCCATACACTTCTTATTTCTTGTCGTAGACTTTCTAAGACACACTTATTTATACAATCCCATGTTCCGCATACCATGGGTAGATCTCAAAAGTCGACTCAACTTTACATAAGGAAGGGTAAACAAACCCTTTTTGAATTTTAACTAGCTATGCGCTCCGTGACACAATTTGCGGAGACTTGACATCTTTTTAGATCAAAACATGGGCTTTTTCCCCAAAACTAACCCAGGGGACCCTATCCCAACAAGCCCTGAACACAAAGATCATGACTCTCCCTTGAGTCACTCATCTGGCATTGAGATCTTGATGTGAAGATCCCCCAACTCCACTTGGACCACTGCTACTTCAACTGCGCTCTGCATGGCTACCTACTTCACCTCTTCGACAAGTTGTTATGTGGTTGGTTCTTCACTATCCTGCTTGATCTTCTGCTATGTAAGTTGCAAGTTTGCCAACTTTTCCTATATGTTGGTGGAGACATGGTAGGCTTCTTCCAACCAAGGATCCAACCATGCCTTAAGGACTACCTCTTTTTTCTGCGCTGCTTCCATTTGTATAAGGAGTTGCTTCCCCTCCTGCAACTTGGTGAGGCACTGAGCTGTATCCACTGAGCACGTCGTGGCCCACACTTTGTCGTATTATTATTGAAGCTCGTGGGTCCCTATTTTTAATCTCTGTAGGTTGGGATCTTCCTGTAGGGCCGTCACTACTTCCATGTCCTGCGCAAACAATGTTGTGCAGTCCACAACTGCAGCATCCATAATGGCTATTGCATCTATAATAGTAGCTTCGCGTAGTTCCCTAACTTCTGGTGGGGTCGAAGGTTGTTACTTGAGCTCTAATTCTGTGATTTTCATGTTGAGTTCGAACTGAACTCGGGCCACCTCTGCCTTAGCATCACGGACACCCACTGCAAGTTTCTTCATCTTGGCCTTAAGCAGCGCTTCCTTAGGTATGTGCAACTCTAGCACTGTCCTGCAAGCCTCTACAACTATGGCCACTAGCTAGGTGGTTTGCACCTCGATCATCTCTTTTTCCTTCAGGGCCTCTGTCTTTTCGGCACACATTTTCTCATTGTTCACTCGATATTCACTGATTAGGTTGAGTGCGCACTTCTCTTGTGCTCGTAACTCTATTGTCACACATGTCTGTGTTAGGTCCCCATAATACTAGTGATTACCCCATTACTATTGTAGTTGTATCCCTTATTAATATTGTTGTGCCCCTATTGTCCCCATATTTTTATTACTGTGCCCCATAGAATCCCTCTATTGTTATTTTTGTGGCTTTATATTATTATTGTTAGGTCAGCTGGGTTATATTGTGACTCAGACTCCTATATATAGAAAGGAGGTTTTGTCATTTGAATCATCCAATAATTTCTCATCTATGTAGTGTAAAGGAGGTCGCCCCCTCAAAGAGGCTGAATTCTAAGGCGCTGATCTATCTTTTCTATCTTTTTGTGAGTTGGTTTCATAACATTTGGTATCAAAGCTTTGGATTCTAGGGTTTCGCTGCTCCAAATAGGTCATCATGGCATTTTCGCTATAACTTTTTTTCTGCGACGTTTCAGAAGCCAAAAAAAAAAACCCATTTGAGACGAAATCGCACTGAACCTCGGATCTGAATTTCAGAGCTTTTCGCACTATATTTGTGGAGATATGATCTGAGGAAGTTGGTCTTCTTGCGGACTCCTGAATTACATTCTAAACAGGTGACCTGGGAAAAATCGTCATAACTTTCTCTCTGATCATCGGATTGAAATTTTGTAAGAAGGTATAGAAAGAGGACGGACTTTAGTTTCTTGTATATATTTTTCAGAGCCAAAGGTCAAAACAGTGACTTGTGGCACATCGTACAAGTTCGCTATACTGAACTAGTCTATAATCCGATCACTATGGGAGATTTGGCATAACTCTTCCCTGGAGAATCCAATTTGGATCAGACTAGTGGCATTGGAAAGAGGACGCAAAGGGCTACCGCATGTCGCAATTTTAGAACTGGATGATCTGAAATTACAGAGATACATAAGATTCAATATCAAGCTCCTACAAAGTTAAAAAAGGTGTGTAGTTTTTTTAAAATTTTTGCATAAGCTTGGTTTGAAAAATTAGTTTGAAGGAATTCAAAGGGCATAGTAAAGCATTATTATCAGTAATTGATGCCCTGAGGAAAGAAAATGCAAACACCTAGTAAGAAACTTGAAAGCTCTAGCATGACTCATGAAGAAGAGGAAGAAATGCAACATGATATATCAAAATTACGAGACCAAGTGCAACAAGTGTCACTTGCACAAAAAGTAAGAGAATCTAATATATATGGTTTAAAGAAAGATGTAAAAGCTAAGATGGATGGTATAAAGAAAGGTGTAGAAGCTAATATGGATATTTTAAAGAAAGGCATAGAAGCTAAGATGAATGACGTGGAAGCTAAGATGGACAATTTGAAGATAGATTTGAAGACAGGCATGGAAGATTTGAAGACAAATTTGACAAAGTTTCTACAAGAAATGCTTACTAATGGTGAAAGGGTAGTATGGGAAACTCATGATGAGAACAAAAGGAATGTTAATCATGATTTCATAGACTCTAATGTTGGATCGAAGACCCACCATATTCCTAAAATCTATATGAGGAAGTTTGATGGCAAGGATCCCGCAACATGGATATTACAGATGGAGCAATTTTTCGATCTCAATAATGTGCAAAACACACAAAAGGTACATATTGCAACTTTATATTTGGAACCAAATCAATTTGTAGGGTATCAATGGCTTTGCTCTCGTAAACAAATTATCACTTGGGCAATTTTTATGGAAGAATTGACAGCACATTATGAGGATACAAAAAGCAACACTTTTTTAACCAATTGATAAGTCTCAAACAAAAGGGTTCAATAATGGAGCACATTGAGGAGTTCCAAAAATTGAACATAAGGGTAAAAAATATTCCAAAGGAGCATAGGATTGATGTGTTCATAGGGAATTTAAAGGATAATATCCAACATGATGTTCACCTTTGGGAACCTGATTCATTAGAGAAGGCATTCAGGTTAGCAAGAAAAATGGAAAGCAAGATTATGGCAACCAGGAAGCATACCACTCACAACTATAAAGATGGAAGTGTTGTTTCCCCTAGTCTTCCACAAACTATAAGGTTGACACCACAACAATTGGAAGAAAAAAGAGCAAAAGGGCTTTTTTACAGTTGTGATAGAAAATACACTAAAGGTCATAAGTGTGCTGAGAAGAAATTATTCTACATAAATTGTGAAAAGGAAGAAGAAAAGGAGCAAGAAAGGTCAAAAGAAGAGGATATACTCCAGGAACAAAGCCTAGATAAAGAAGAAATGAATCTGACCATATCTTGTAATGCATTGGATGGAATTACCACTCCTCAAACCATCAAGATAGAAGGACAAATCAAGAAGAAAAAGGTAATAGTGTTGATTGATTCATGAAGTACCCACAATTTTATTCATTGTAAGATAGCAAAAGAATTGAATTGCTTCCTATATCCAGCACCAGAGTGTCAAGTGATGGTTGCAAATGGAGGAATGATAAATTGCTTTGGAAAGTGCCATAATATCAAGCTATACATGGGAGACTATGTATTGACTAGCCCAATGCTTTCCATTCCAATGGGAGGTGTTGATGTTGTACTAGGAGTCCAATGGCTACAATCCTTGGGTACAATAGCTTTTAATTTTCAAGAACTTTTCATGAAATTTTCGGCGGAAGCAAAGGAAGTTCAATTAAGGGGTATTGTAGGGAAACAGAGAAAGATAACTAGCTCTAACAGTATGACAAAGCTTCTAAAAAAGGAACAAAGAGGTGTAATTGCACAATTATGTTCACTAGATGTTTCCACATCAAAATCATCTATTTATCCAGATCTCCAAAAAGTCTTGGACAATCATTCCAAGGTATTTGAGACTCCCAAAGGTCTCCCACCTATTTGTGATCATGATCATGCTATTCATCTGATTCCAGGAAGTGTTCCTCCAAACATCAGGCTGTACAGATATCCCTATGCCCAAAAAAGTGAAATTGAACGTATGGTTGCAGAAATGCTAGAGGCTGGTATAATTCAACCTAGTCAAAGTTCTTTCTCTACTCTAGTAGTATTGGTGCACAAGAAGGATGGATCATGGCACATGTGTCCGGATTATAGGGAGCTCAACAAGCTCACTATTAAAGATAAGTTTCCCATTCCTGTCATTGATGAATTATTGGATGAATTGCATGGATCAATTTACTTCACCAAGTTGGATCTTCATTCAGGATATCATCAAATCAAAATGAAGACTGAAGACATTCCGAAAACAGCATTTAGAACTCATGATGTCATTATGAATTTTTGGTCATGCCTTTTGGCCTTACCAATGCACCTTCTACATTTCAAGGTTTGATGAATTCCATTTTCAAACCCTTCCTTAGAAAATTTTTGCTATTATTTTTTGATGATATACTAATCCACAGCAAGTCTTGGAAGGATCATTTTGAACACGTTGACAGGGTGCTACAACTATTGGAGAAGAAACAATTATATGCAAAAAGATCCAAATGTTTCTTTGGAGTACAAGAGGTGGAATATCTGGGTCATATTGTATCTCATGAAGGAGTCAAGGTAGACCCTAGCAAAATTAAAGCCATTAAGGAATGGAAAATCCCCACATCCATAAAGCATCTGCGAGAATTTCTCAGGTTGACAGGGTACTATCACAAGTTTGTTAAGAATTATGGGAGAATAGTGTTAGGACCTCATATTGTCTCTTTTTGACCATACATTTTGTTGTGATGTCATCCTTTTTCAACTTATATTTAAAGTACTTGTTACTGTTTTAACCCAATTATTCCAAAGGTACACAATATTTCTTCTCATCACTATACGTTTAATGATTTTACATATAATTATGCTATCTTCATTGTTGATCATTGAATTGATAGTTGCTGAATGGTTAAAGAACGATGTGCAGTCCACGTTGCTAAAACTGCGTGGAGATTGCAAGATTACTTCCACAGTTGCTGAAATAGTAGGAACGACGTGCAAATCTCGTGGCTGAACAATTTTGATTTTCAGTCTAGATTTGACAGCAACAGAAGAAGATCACTGAAGGAGCTACTACACTGGATGTAATGACCATGATCTAAAGACAACATTATTGTAACAACATTTTGTTGATGGGAAAACTGACTTCCCTATTTTTGTATAAAGGGTTAAAATAGGACTTACAATGTAATCTATTGTAATAGATGTCTCCTCTTTAAAAAGAGGAGACATCTACATTAGACGGAAATGAACAGACTGCGGGAAAAGGCTTAGTTGAAGCAACAGATCTGGAATCCTTTTTTCTGTAACATGACATATTGATAGATGAATAAAATATTGTTCTGAACATTTCTTTCTAGTTCACGTCTCCTGGGGAATCTTGTGAGAAGGACGAGGCCCACCTTCATCACATGATTCACCCATTATATTTCTGCAGTGTGTTAAGTGTGTCTTTTATCCATGCCTTGTTAATAGTACTGTTTATTGAATATGGTTTTCACATCAAGGAAAATTTTAAGGATGGAAAATTTTCTTGAAGTTTAAAACATTGGCGAATCTCGCTAATCCCTAATATGCAAATTATAAATGTTTATTGATATATTTGTAAAATTATTCAAATTTATAGTTATTTTTTATATAGTCTCTATATAATGTTGGCGAATTTTAAGGTAAAATAATTTTATATTCTAAAATTTGGGCGAATCGTCTTTTATAAAATTGGAAATTGGCGAATCTTTTTTTTGGAAAAATCATGGAAAATTAGCCCACTGGGCGAACATTAGCCCCTAAAATTTTCCATGTTTCACATTATTTCTGAAACTCTATTTTCTTTCCAATTGTTTGCTGCACTATTTAGTTTATCCACAGTTCATTCATGAGTGTTTCATTGGCAATTGATTTTACAGAGTGAGTTGGCAGTGTGGTGATTAGAAACAGGTGCTGAAGATTCCCACTCTGGGAATAGGGTCCTGTTCTCTGTTACAGCATAGCTAGTGCTTTCCTTTGCAAAATGATTCTTTTTCATTAGATTAATTCTTTAATGGAATTAAGCCTTCTTTGGTAGCTGTCTGCAACATATTGTTTTTACTGTAACTCAGAGTGGAGCTTTAGTTTGCTTAAGCAAGGTGTGACTAGTCTTTACTACAACTTTTATTGCTTTTAAGATTGAGTACATATAGTACACAGTTGCCTTTGAAATAAACAGACTTCCCTGGGTTGACAATTTATGTAGCACTTGGTTGCTTGAATTAATAAGCAATTAAAGTGACCAACATTTTGGCGCTATTGCCGGGGAAGGCAATCATAGATTTTAAAAGCACTGATGATTTCCTTTTAGATATGCAGGATGCATGAGAGGACGCAAGAAAACTAATCCTACAAGTGTCAAGGGCAAAGGAAGAGGAGGAAGAAAAACTTGTATTGATGAGATTATTTCAAAAGCTGAGTCTTCTCAAAGGCTAAGCTCTCGGAGGCCACAGGCTCAGCACTCTCTCCAAACGAACTACGAAACAGAGGAAGTAGTGGGACCTGAAAGGGCTGAAGGGATAGTAGAGCATACTGAGGAACTAGTGGAGGACATTGAAGGACCAATAGAAGATATTGAAGTTTAGGAACCAGTTCAGGACATTGAGAGTCCAACAGAAAGCGCTGAAGACTGGGAAAGTGCAATAGGGGAACAACCAATGGATGGAAACAATGAAGGAATCTTTGGCGGAGGACATGGAGGAGGAGAAGGAAGAGGCGAGAACTCTCTCTCCACCTTGGAATTCCCTATTGGGGAACTTCCCAGAGGAGCAACTCCTATGAAGAACATCCCACTCTCAACCTTACCTAACTTCCATGGCTTATCCTCTAAAGACCCTAATGAGTTTCTTTTCAAGTTTGATATATTGTGTAGAAGTTATGATTATGTTACTAATGCTCAAAAATTGAAGTTATTTCCAGCAACATTAAAAGGAAATGCACTGAGATGGTTTATGAGCTTGGGAGGTCATGTGATCACAACATGGGATCAGATGAAGGAGAAGTTTCTAGCCAAATATCAAGACTATTGTCGGATGAGAGAAAAAAGGGAGGAACTATTCAAAATGGTCCAAAAGGAGGAAGAAAATCTGGAGGACTTTGTGGAAAGACTCCAGTATAATCTGCAAAGATCTGATCACCCATATGTAAGTAAAGATATTCTTAAGACAATATTATTGAAAGGGGTAAGGGATGATTATTTAGATATGCTAAATATGCTTGGTAAAGGGGATATATCTAAAGAATCGTATTATGAAATTGTCAACCTCTACAAGAGATGTTCAAGGGGGGCTGCAAATAGATCAAAAAGCAGGGACAATACATATTCAAGAGTCCAAAAATCAGCTAGTGGGGGAGCAACAAGAGCTGAAATAGGTAATCTACTTGAAGAATTTAAAAATGAAATGTTAATCTCTTTTGCTTCATAGATTGATACCTTGTAGGTTAAGAGAAAATAGGCAGAGACAGAAGCTGCTTTGGCTGTCTTCTGTCCTAAATGCAGAGAAAAACATCCACTAAGGGAATGCCCATTGGACAAGGTACCAATTTGCACCATTTGTGAGAAGGACCATGAAACTCAACAATGCCCTTCTTTACCAGGGATAAAAGCAGTGTTGCAACCAACTGAGGAGGAAGCTAAAGCAGTTTATTTGCTGACACAGAGGAGGCAATGGCAACCACGAGGACAAGTATGAACTTTAGTATGCCATTTAATCGTTGGAATAATTATCCTTCTTTTAATCAAGCAAACTACCCACCCTTCAACCAAATGCAATACCCACCCTTTAATCAAATGAATTTCCCACCCATGCAACAAACAAACCCTCCCTTTGTAGACCCTGCAATGTGGACTCCTTGGCCTCCACAGCAATCTTATTTTAATCAATGGAACCCAAACTGGAGAGCTCAACAAATTCCGTTCCCAAACCAATTTCCTCAGTTTCAGCAACAACTCTCTCTCCCGTCAGGTGCTCCACCAAATAATCAGACAATGAGACCCCAGCTACCTGTACAACCAAACCCTAACCCTAATAATAATAAAGTTGTGCAAGTCATCGATATTCAGAACCTACCTACATCTCCTGTGCAGTGTAATGATATTCATTTACGATCCAGGAGAGTAGTTGAGCCAATTATTGATGATATTACCTCTTCTGACTCTGACAAAGAAGAGACAGAAAAGAATAATCTACCTAATAAGGGTGCTGAAACAGTCAAGCCACCCTCTAATAAAATTGCTGAAATAGCAGAGCCACCATTCCTTGAGCGGCTAGCTCTCACTAAGACACCTGAGCCGCCTACTTTTAATCTTCTAGGGGAATTGCAGAATCTTTATGTTAAAATTCCACTTTTACAAGCACTTAGGGATGTACTGATTTATGCCAGAACTGTCAGAGACATTTGCATCAAGAAACCTGGTAGGAAAGCTAAAGACCCCCTTACAGTTCATGTGATGGGTGATCTAGCTGCTTTAATGTCGGGAAAAACTCCTCCTATAAAATATGGTGATCCAGGCCATCCTACGGTCACGGTACAGGTTGGAAAAACTATTGTTTCACGAGTTCTGGTAGACTTAGGTGCTACTATAAATATTATGACCCTTGAAACTGCACAATTGTTACAGATGAAAAATGTAATCAGAGAGACACCAACCATCCTGGAATTAGCTGACCATTCCACAATCAAACCAGAGGGGGTCATTGAATACCTGATCATTTCAGTTGAATCTTGGAATTACCCAGCTGAATTTGTAGTATTACAGACTATAACAAAGTTGAGGGGACATCCTCCGATTTTGGGGAGACCCTGGCTAGCTACAGCAGATGCCTTTATCAGCTGTAGATCAGGATCAATGACAATTTCTAATGGATGTGAAACCAAGAAGCTTACTCTTTACCCTCATGCTACACCTATGATTAACAATGATGACTCTGTATGGTTAGATTATGAGGATAATGACACTCAACCCATTTGGACCATTGGAAAAGCCTTAACTCTTAAAGACACCATGGAAGATGAAGTAATTAGTAATTTTATTTATGAACCTTCATCGGTCACTTCTGAAACATATAATCAGCTAACTGCAATTTTCGAACTTGAAACTCAGGAAAAGCTTCAATCTAAAAATTAATTACCTCAAACATCAACTGCTATCTCCTCTAAAAGCATAACAGTAGAAATCGAACCTAGCAAAACATTAAATATAAACCCCAACTTATCAGATGTTGAAACACAACAGCTAATGAAGTTATTTCGTGAAAATAAGGAAGCATTTGCATGGGACTACACAGACATGAAGGGGATCTCTCCTGAATTATGTACTCATCATATCTATATTAAGGAGGGGTGCCAACCAGTTTGTCAACCCCAGCGGTGAATGAATCCCAATTTGAGGGAAATTGTTAAGGAAGAACTTCAAAAATTGCTTAATGCAGGGTTTACATACCCCATATCTGACAGTGAATGGGTTTCTCCATTGGTGATAGTACCCAAGAAAAACAGGAAACGAAGAGTATGTGTAGATTATAAAGCCTGAAACAAAGCCACTCAAAAAGATCATTTCCCCTTGCTATTCATTGATCAAGTTCTAGATAGCTTGTGAGGAAAGAGATTCTTTTCCTTTTTAGATGGTTTTAGCGGATATAACCAAATCAAAATTGCACCCCAAGACCAAGACAAGACCACTTTTACTAGTCCTTGGGGAACTTTTGCCATAGAGTTCTTCCATTTGGACTATGTAATGCTCTAGCAACATTTCAAAGAGCAGTGATAGGAATATTTTCTGATATGCTTAATGACTCTATGGAGATATTTATGGATGACTTTACTCCTTATGGTGTGACTTTTGAAGATGCATTACAAAACCTTGAGAAAGTACTTAAATGATGTATACAAGCCCATCCTTCCTTGAGTACTGAAAAATGTCATATGATGATGAACGAAGGAATTGTACTGGGACACTTCATTTCATTCCTAGGTATTCAAGTAGATCCATCCAAAATACAAGTAATTCAGACTCTTCCTATCCCTAAAACACAAACTAATGTAAGAAGTTTTTTAGGACATGCTGGATATTACAGAAGATTTATCAAATATTTTTCTAAAATAGCTTCTCCTTTGTTTGTGTTACTTATGAAAAATGTTGAATTTAAGTGGACTGATGCCTGTTAGAAAGCATTTGATGAACTTAAGCATCAGTTGTCTACAACTCCTATTCTAAGGGGACCTGATTGGGCACTTCCCTTTCATATATCCTCTGATGCTTCAGATACTGCAATTGGAGCTGTCTTGGGAAAAGAAGAAAATAATATTCCTTATGCTTTCTATTTCATTAGTAATAATATGACCCCTACTGAGCTTAATTACACAGTTACCGAAAAGGAATTTTTAGCAGTCATTTATGCTATTAATAAATTTTGAAATTACATTATTGGTTATCCTACTTTTGTTCATAAGTTAACCACTCGGCTATTAAGTATTTAATGAACAAATCTGTCACAAATGCTCAAGTTACCAGGTGGTTATTGTTATTACAAGAATTTGACATTACAATTGTAGATCGACCTGGTAAAGAAAATGTAGTTGCTCATTTCCTTTCTCGGATAAAAACTGATGATAATACTCCAGTAGATGATTCCTTTCCTGATGAATACTTGTTTGCAGTATCTGCTCACTCACCTTGGTATGCAAACATTGCCAATTATTTGGCTGCAGGGAAGTTACCATCACACCTATCACACCGGGAGAAAAGAAAGATCATTCAACAAAGTGCTCGGTATAGCTGGATAAATGGGTGTCTTTTTCATACAGGACTTGATCAGGAAATTCTAAGATGCATTAGAGAAGACAAGGTTTATGATATACTGAAGGCTTGTCATGATGGCCCTTGTGGAGGGCATTTTGTTGATAAGAGAACAGCGCATAAAATTCTCAGGATGGGTTATTATTGGCCCTCACTTTTTAAGGATGCAAAGAGATATGTCAGGGCATGTGATAGCTGTCAGAGAATCGGTCAACCTAATCACAGAGATGAAATGCCACTGAACCCCCAGGTAATACTTGAACCTTTTGAAATATGGGCTCTAGACTTTATAGGACCCATCAATCCTCCTTCCAGTCAAAGAGTTTATATATTGGTTTGTACAGACTATATGACTAAATGGGTGGAAGCAAAGGCACTTACTAGAGCTAATGAGGAATCTGTTTTAACCTTTCTATTTGAAGAAATCTTTGTTATGTTTGGGGTGCCTAGAGAACTAGTCACAGATGGAGGACCTCCTTTCAATTCTCATGGTTTTAAGCTATGCTTCAAAAATATCGTATCAATCATAAAATGACTACACCTTACCACCCCCAAGCTAATGGTCAGGTGGAAAGTACAAATAAAGTCATAGAGGCTATTTTAACTAAAACAGTGAAGGAGAATAGGAAGGATTGGTCCCAAAGGCTGCCTGAGGCATTATGGGCTTACAGAACTACCCGGAGGAACACTACAGGTTTTTCACCCTATGAATTGGTTTATGGTAAAAATGTTGTTTTTCCTGTGGAATTTGAAATTAAAACCTTAAGAACTGCTTTAGTTATTAACCTTGATTTGACTGATGCACAGAGAGCTAGGTTGCAGCAGCTTTAGGAATTGGATGAAAAGAGGTTGGATGCCATCCATCAAACAACTATGATTCAAAACCAAAGAATCGGGTGGCATGATTAAACTATTAAGCATAAGTTGTTCCAAAAAGGTAATTGGGCTCTATTGTATGATTCCCGGTTTGAAAATTTTCAAGGAAAATTACGAACAAGGTGGCTAGGACCTTACGAGATAGATACTGTTTTTCCCAATGGAACAGTAAGGATCCAAACAATTGATGATTATAGAACACCATTTCTAGTGAATGGATATTGGCTCCGTCCGTACCAACAACCTATTTCTAAGGAGGATTTTAATGCCACTTGCATGGCAGATTCACATTATATCTTTTTGGGGGAGCCTGCTGCCCCTCATTACATTTAATCTCTGCATTATATATTTCTTTATTAGATTAGATTTATTAACTAATAATCCCTGTCAAGGGTTGCCATGTTACAATTTATTATTTTTTAGGTCTCAGATTGGGAGGCTGGTTGAAAAGAACAATTGTATTGCAAGCAGGATCAAGTTTCATTTTGGGAAACATTTTCATCTTACCTCAATTCATAGCTCATTCCCCCCACATTACCTCTCAGCAACACTTTCCTATTTTTCCTTACAGCAACATTTCTCTTTATTTTTCTCGTTTCTGAAACACCAACTTTTCCCATTTTTCCCGTTGTTGAAACACCAATTTCTCCCATTGCTGAAACACCGACTTTTTCCATCTCTCCCTAAAACACCAATTTTCCCCATTTTTCCTGTAATTGAAACATTAATTCCTCTCAAAAGGATGAATACATATTACTTTCCATTGTGAGAATCATCTATTGATCCTTATAACTTTGATCTTTCACTACCTCCTCCTATGTTTATAAAAGCCTTTCACATAAATACCCTCATATTATAAAACCCTTTTTCATAACCATTGGTGATCTATTAGCGACAACATTATATTTTCAGAATATCAATCAAAGGTAAACATGAGGTATGCATTTGTTATGTGTAAATATTAAACTATAGTTAATGAGAATATTGTGACATGATTACCGCAATCGCCGTACATTCAAACTTATCATTTTAGCCGCAGTTGGGGAGGAAAACCAAAATTTTGCAATCATTTCATGATACACCAATCACCGTCGTTTTTTTTATCACGATCATGTCCTGTCACCCCATCTTTGTCCTATTATGTCACGACCTCATTTGCAAAACTTACTCTGTTTTGGGTGCGGTAACTCAACTCTGTACTGTGCATTTTACTGAAGTGAGTAACTATGGGAGGTAACGCTATTCGAAATGAACCTGGCTCAACAGCTCTATTGGAATTGCACCCAGAAGTATATCAGATTTTTCAGCAGGCAAGCTGGGTAGATTATTTTCGAAGGCTTCAGGGATTTGATCCTCAGCAAGTCCTTGAATTTGCACGTAATTTACGGGAAGGCTACTCTACTGTTCAAGGAGTCTGAATTCCAGTAACAGAGGATGATATAGCACAGGTTTCAGGTTTACCGGCCAATGGCATTCGATGGTTCAGTCGTAAACACATCATTTTGAATGCACAGCAGGACTTCCTTCTACCAGGAGAGCGAGTCGAGCCTAAAGGCAGGGGTGTTGCACTTCATTCATTACCACTTCCATGGCCGATGATTACCGAGTTTGTCAAGCACTATCTCACCTGGGAAGGACATTACCAGGTAGTTTATCAGCATGATTTTGTGTTGTTAAATCATTTAAGACATGGTCGTCTGCTAAATATGCCATACTATCTTCTTGGGTGTCTGAAGAATATGTCACATTATTCCATGAATACGAAGTACCCACTCCTTTCCCTCACTCACCATCGTCTTGCTCAGCTTCTAGTTCAGAAGGGTTTTGCCCAACAAAATCCCCCTCCCCTTAACAACCCACCCCCAGAACCCCATGAAGCTGTTGAAATTCCTCAAGAAGCAGCCAAAAATACCCAAGAAACTGCTGAAGTTCCTCGAGCAGTAGCCGAAAATCCTCAAGAAACTGTTGAAATTTCTTAAACAGCAGCCGAAACTCCCCAATTAAATGCTGAAAATCCTCAACGGACCCCTAGAATCCCTCAACAAATTGAAAATCCTTCTGCATAACAACCAAGGAGCGTCTTTGATTCCCCACCACCCGTAGCAGTTAATCCAATTGACCCCTCCACTGCATCGACCCCACCCCATAATTTAGCTGAATCATCCACTCCCACTATCCATATCCCCAGTGATGATTCAGATGACAACATTCCCATTGCTAAGTTAAAAAGAAAAAGGCAAGAAAAGGCTGCGCCCCTACCAAAAAGATGAACAAGGGCCTCAATCAAAGAAGCTATCACTTCTGATGACCCTCCTACCCCAGAGAAAGCTACTCATAAAAGAAAAACCATTGTTCTTCCTACCTTTTTACCTCGAAGACGAATGAGGACGTCTTCTGAAGCAGCAACTAAAACCACTACCCTAAATTCCCCACCTATTATCCTAAAACCCCATACCCCACCACAGTCCCAAGGCCCTGAATCTTTACCTACCTCACCCTCGGGTACTGAAATGCAAAATGCACAGGATTTTGTGACATCATTCCTTTTAGAGAATGTAGCTATCACACAAGAACCAGCTACTGATTCAATAGCTACTCCACAAGAACCAGCTGTTGATCCATCAAAAGTAGATACCCAAGATGATATACAACATGTAGTTGTCCCATAAGAACCAGCTACTAAATCAGCAGGTGCTACACAAGAACCACCTGCTGATGAACAAAAAACAGACGACCTAGATGTAGCTGCCCCACAAGAACCAGCTACTGACTCAGCAGTTGCCACACAAGAACCACCTGCTAATGTCCATAAAACAGATGATTAGGATGTAGCTGCTCCAGCTACTAACTCAGCAGTTGCCACACAAGAACCACCTGCTGATGTCCATAAAATTGATGACCAAGATGTAGCTACCCCACAAGAACCAGCTACTGACTTAGTAGTTGCCACACAAGAACCACCTGCTGATGTCCATAAAATTGATGATCAAGATGTAGCTGCCCCACAAGAACCAGCTACTGACTCAGCAAGTGTTACACAAGAACCACCTGCTGATGAAAAAAATATAGATAATCAGGAACTAGCTACGCAGTCAACAACTGCCACACAAGAACCATCTGCTGATATGCAAAATTTGGATGCGTAGGATGATATAGCTGTTACAAAACTAGCTGATGATTCAGTAGATGTCACACAAAAACTACCTGCTGAGGCTACAAATAATGAAGCTGCTACCGAACAACAACCCTTCCATCCACTAGAATCAGCTACTGAGACTGTGACTACTACACAAAGCCCAGTCACCTTGGCTTCCCTTTTACAAGAAAACGAGTTTCTGAAATCAGAGCTCGAGGTTTATAAGCAGGAATTAATAGTGGCAAGGGAAGCCTATGAAAGAGAGCTTAATCTATATACTTTAGCTCATGCAGCATCTGTAACCGAGAAAAGTGCAGAGAAAGATCAATATAATGAATACATGTGCAGCCAATGTGGTAATATTTATCATCAAGCTGGTTATAAGATAGTCGAAGTCCCATTGCCTAGACCCACTCCTGCATCGACTCCTGTTATAGTTAAAAAGGAACGCAATGTTGTTACACAAGAACAGGCAGGGCCTTCAAAGATTTTTGAAAAAGAAGTGAAACCAAAAGTATCTCGGCCTACTCTGGTTGTTAAAGCTAAAAGTCCGATACCAAGGCCTACATAGACTGTGTTTACTCAGACTGAACCTCAGCATTCAAAGGCTGTCTTCACTCAGACCACAAGCACTCAAGCACAAATGGATATATGGAAGAAGGAATATCTTATATCACAGGAAAGGATCTTGCAGGAACATAAATTATCATGGCAAAATCATATATATGAAAATTGAGAAGTGTTGGAACAGTCTCATGCACAAAACAAGGAAAATAAACAGTTAAAAACTAGATTGCCTCTCATGTTTGATCTGGTTCAAAGACTACTGGCCACCAGGAAACCATCCTTCAATTATTCTGTTTTTCTTGCAGAGCGCCTAGTGTTCTTCCAAGGAAATTAGAGATGGACGATCTCATGAGGTATCTACACCTCAACATTTTATCAAAACATTCACAGAGGCATCAATTAGTGAACAAAATTTACTCTGTGAACTATACCTCCATAATGAAGCCATGCCTGAGGATAGAAAGCTTAATTTGATCCCTCTGGTTGGGGATATTCAGATTAGAACCTTTGTCTCTTTCCTGACCAATCAGCTTATGTGGCAAAATGCCTTCCTTTCATCAAAACACAATGAAGATAATCTCCTTCTGTGGATTCGATCCGAACCACAGAATGTTGCTATTTTCGTCACAGAATATCATCGGTTTTTAAGGGAACCAAGAATGACCAAGAATCTCATAGAATTACAGGCAGCAGTCTTAAAAGATTTCCAACATTATGTCAAAGCCAAGGGAGCTCTTTCCTTATAGGAAAACAATCTATTTTGGGAACACTGCCCTAAGGAGAGAAAGGAATATCATCCCTTTAACCCTCTTAATATTCAAACATCAATTTCACGGCTACCTAATTATGTCAAATGCATTCAACAGTGTGATGAAAAGTGATTAGGATATCATTTTCACTTCCCTCTTCTATGGTTGCCAGTACAACAATATAAGGCTTATTTCAGGTTGTCCAAAAAGGAGGAGCTCGTAGCATGGTAGAGATTACAGAATGTTCAGGGTTTCAGAGATTTGGTTGATAGCACCTTCTATATAGAAACAAAAATGACCCCATTTATGGCACTTTATGGATATTAGCCACCATCCATCACATCATATTTAAGAGAAAATTCTAAGGTTCAAGCAATGGAACATCACATCGAACATCAACAACAAGTCCTCCAACTCTTAAAGGATAACCTTGTGTTGGCACAGAATAGAATGAAACAATAGGCAAATCAACATCGCAGCGAAAGAAGTTTTGATGTAGGTGATTGGGTATTCCTACGGCTACAACCATATAAACAAATGTCCCTCAAGCAAGCTAAGAAGGATAATAAATTATCACCAAAGTATTATGGTCCATACAAGGTGTTGCAAAAGATTGGTACTATGGCATACAAATTGGAGCTTCCTCCAGCTTCTTGAGTGCACCCAGTTTTCCATGTTTCATGTTTAAAGAAGGTTATAGGCGACAAGCTCCCAGTTCAGACAATATTGCCAGAACTTGACGAGGAAGAAAAAAATATATTGGAACTGGAAGCAGTCACAGAAACAAGAACTCAACAGCTACGAAATCGATCAATTTCGGAGTATCTCATCAAGTGGAAGAACTTATCCACTGAAGATTCCACATGGGAGGATGAGAATTTTATACAGAAGCATCTAGAACTACTCAAGCGTCGAGGACAACACTTTTTTGAAGGAGAGGGACATGTTAGGTCCCTATAATACTAGTGATTACCCCATTACTATTGTAGTTGTATCCCTTATTAATATTGTTGTGCCCCTATTGTCCCCATATTGTTATCACTGTACCCCATAGAATCCCTCTATTATTATTTTTGTGGCTTTATATTATTATTGTTAGGTCGGCTGGGTTATATTGTGACTCCTTAGACTCCTATATATAGAGAGGAGGTTTTGTCATTTGAATCATCCAAGAATTGTTCATCTATGTAATGTAAAGGAGGTTACCCCCTCGAAGAGGCTGAATTCTAAGGCGTTGATCTATCTTTTCTATCTTTTTGTGAGCTGGTTTCATAACAATTTGCAGTGTGTGAAGATATTCATTGGGGAGCATTGCGAGGTTGAGGATGATGTTCTTCAGGGTACTCACGATGAACTTGTCATCAGCCATTTCTGTGCTCAAGGACCCTTCTGGTAATGCAACTACTCAGAGATCCACAGACTTGACCATCTCGGCAACCTAACTGGTCCCTCGTGCCAGACTTGTCTATGTAGCCCTCACCTGGCCTTCGCCCACATGGATCCTACTAGTCTACATCTGCAGCTCCCGCAGATCCTTTTGAATAGTGCCTAGCAACTGTAGGTTCTTTTGTTCGAATTGTTGCAATAGTTCCGTTGTGGTGTCATGCACTTTATCTTCGATCTCGTCAAGGTCACCTTCTCTGAGCGTAATGGGATCGAACTATGGCTTTGTCACTTTGGACTTTTTCCGAGGCCCTTCTTTCTATTGTTCCCTATACCTCTTCACCTGGAATGGGGTGATATGTCCTTCATCCCCACCACTGACCTGCTCTAACTATTCTTCTTCCTCTGTCTGGGGTGAAGGGGATTTACCACTTCGCTCGGAGGCACGTTGTTCCTATTTAGCCTACTATTTTGTAGCGCGCTCCTTTTCTAGCTAGGCCTTCTCCTCAACCTCATTCCTTCACTTCTCGGCCAACTACTGGACCACCTACTTTGTTGCCTCCTTCTTCTTTTTCTCCGCGGAACTCCCCGCGGCTTTGCTGGAATCCGCGGCCAGATCGGATGGAGAGTGCCAATCTATGGGCTAGCACTTGATGACTTCTTTGATGGTCTCATCCATTGTAAGATAGGTCATATCAAACCACTTCTATTGTGGATCCTTCTGTGCCCTAATATACACACGGTGAAAATCATCATTGAACTCTGCATACTCCGATGGTTGATCATACACAGTTGGGGACAACGGTGGCCTCTGGTTGATGGCCATGCGAATGTTCACCTACATCAAAACTAACGATTTTTTTCTCCATGACCCACGCAGCGTCCTTTGTGGCCCATAGAGAGGAAAACTTGGTAGCCTCTGGTAATCCTTTCTCCAAGGGAGGAAACTGACTATCCTCCGGCACCTCCCAAGTGACTAGCACAATGGAGAGTAGCAACCACGCGTAGTGGAAGGTCTTGCTTTCATCCTGAGTCTCATGACAATTCACAAGGAACTCATTGCAGAGGTATCGCGACAAATTAAACTTCATGCCCTTTGCACACTGTGCAGGTAATGAGATTATGGGCACCGAACCTCGTCCGCATGGCATTTCTTCATGACTTTTCTGGCTAAGATCTACGTGGCTATTTGTACCATGGGGTCAATGATGGATGTGATTGAGTACCCGCACAGCTTCCTGATGATCTGATAATCACCCTATGAGTGACGTTAGTTAAATATTTATTGTTTAAAGGTATTACAGACTCATATGCTAGTGTGTGTGTCTATGTTATTTAAGCAACAGATCGATCAGATTGCCAATACACAGACAATTGAAATGGAAAGACAGCAGAGAAATACAGTAAGAAAATACAAGAACATAAGAAATTAATAAGGAGTTCACCTTATTCTCCAGGGCTACATCTCCGGTCCAGCTTTCAGTGGTGGCGTTATTTTATTGTGTCTTGAGCAGAGAATTACAATGCAGGAGCTCAGTATGAGTCACCTGAAACAGATTTGCTTGGCAAGGTGGTTCTTGGATTCCCCAAGCCACTAGAGTGAATAGACTCTGTTGCCTACCAACTCTGTGACCTTCTAGTCTACAATCGAAAGAGCCCAATGTGGTGCTTAGTCTGGACAGATCCTCTCTAGGATGGCTTGGATCTCTCAAGCCTATGGTGCTCGACGCTGCCTCTGGTCAGCTCAACCCTCTGTCCTCTTTCTCCTTTTGCTTCATTGTCTTCTTCTCTGTGTTCCATCCTCCTCTCGGGATTCTGGTCTCTCCGTATCTCATCCTCCTCTCAAGATTCTCTCTGTGATTGTGTTTCTTCTGTTTCTGTTCATGGCTTTGAAGCCATTCATTCTCATGTCTATTCAGTTCCTCTTCCACCTTCGTCGAATCACCTTCTGCAGCTACGCTTGGAGTTCCATGTTCGGCATCATCATCAGCTCATAGGGAGTGGCCACATGTCCTCCTATAACACGCCAGCCTACTTCGTCGGTTCAGTTCTTCGGTTACGTCATGGATGAAGTCTTTCTCCACCATGGCGGTCAAACAGACCTCAAATCCTTTTAAATCGCAGCTTATTCCTTCGTCAAGTCTGCTTCCCCCATCGAGCATGATCTCATTTGTTAGATCTGGGGCTTCCAGATCCAACGCCATACGCACGTTTGCGCGGTTGACTTGCTTGACCATTAGCACGTGATCAATGGTGGTTTTCTCTCTCCTCCACTTGCCACGTGTTGATCATTGAGTGGGATTTCTCCTCTTCCATCCAAAACTGCTTACCATTTGAGGGCGCCCCGATCAATACCACTAGTTTCAGAGTGGGTCCCACCTTGTCCTTTAGCACTTTTTTTCCTTTCGACCTATGGTTCTCTGACTCCCCACGTGACCGAGTGCTTAGGGATTCCCCATTTTGAGCCTTTTAGCCCAGTGGGATCGCTAATCGCGCATCAAAATACACCCCTGTTTCTCGATCTAGGCCTCCCAGGGGCTAATTCGACCTCCCACACAGTCTCCATGGGCCTCGATCAGTGTGCTTCGACCGAGGTCCTCATCGTTCCACGTTGGCTACCATTGCCATTGGTTCACGGTGTTTTTGATCGCTGTTTTGGAATTCTTTGATGTTCATATGACCTAATACAGTCATGGTTCCTTTGACAGTTCTTTATGGATCCAATTTGGATCACGGCCTTCCCACTGAAAAATCTTTTGGACCACTAAAAGTTGGTTTTCAAGCATCGACTAAGTGAGGGTATTGCTTTCTCACTTGTCCAATTTCAATCCACTTTGCACTACTTGGCTTTGAACCTTTGAGCCCAATCCTGAGGTACTCAACATCTCCCCTGTGCATTGTCCTCACCTTCCTGTCCAGCACAGTGTCTTCCTGCAATTCATTAATATATTCAGGTAGCAGGTCATCTATAGAAGGTAACTGAATTTTCTCTTCAGGGTCCTCAATCATTGAAGGTTCAAACAATCTCAAGCAATCTGCATTTACGACTGAGTATATGTGCATGTAAGCTGGTAGATCAAGGCAAAAATCATTTTCACCAATCTTCTCAAGTATCCTAAAGGGTCCATACATAATAGGCTTTAGCTTTTTACCTTCACCTTGCATCCTGTCCTTGCTGATATACAACCAAACCTGTTCTCCAACTTGAAAACTATGCTCCATCCAATGCTTGTCATGCCTAGCCTTGTACTTGGCTTGGCTCTTTTCTAGCTGTTCCTGTACTGCCTGGTGGATCTCCTGGATCTGTTCAATGAACCTAGTTTCCCTATCCACATCACTCTGTCCATCAACCATGGTATCTTTACCAAAGACAAAATCCAAAGGAGGCCTTGGTGTGAAACCAAAACAGGTCTCAAAAGGAGATCTCTATGTAGAAGAGTGTTTTTATCTGTTGTAAGCATGCTGCACATAACACAAGTGTTCATCCCAAAGCTTAGGATGTTTGTTGCAATATCCTCTTAGTAACTGGATCACTGTCCTGTTAACTACTTCTGTCTGGCCATCTATTTGTGGATGAAAAGCTATGCTTTTCTTTAGTTTGGTGTCCATCAATTCCCACAGACTCAACCAAAACTTCCCCACAAATCGGATGTCTCGATCAGATATAATGGAAGTGGGTAATCCAAAATGAACCCATACATGTTCGAAGAACAATTTTGCAGTCTTTTCATCTGTAATCTGTTTATTACAAGGTATCAAAATACACATTTTGTTGAACCTATCCACAACAACATATAAATAATCATGACCTTTCCTAGATTTAGGTAGTCCTCCAACAAAATCCATGGAAACACTTTCCCAAGGGTGAGAAGGGACTGGCAATGGAGTGTACAAGCCTAGTTTTCTATTGTTGGGCTTGATTTTAGCACACATAGTACACCCTCTTACATATCTAGAAATTGTCTCATTCATTTTCGACCAATAACAAAATCTCTGCAGCTGTGCAACTGTTTTACTTACCCCAAAGTGACTTGATATCAGAGAAGTGTGTGCTTCCCTAATTATCTTTATTCTCTCAGTTTGTGGAATGAAAAGTTTCCCACAATGGTATAAGAGTCGGTCCTTCACATGATAGTCCAATTCTTCTACTCTTTTGCCTTGACTCAAAGTTGCATATACATCTTTAAAGTCCATATCCTAAGCATATTGTTCAATGTAGCTTTCATGTAGTACAGAATTATGCTTAAGTATGGTAGATGCATTTATAATGGGTCTAGATAACATGTCTGCAACCTTGTTATGTATGCCCTTTTTATATTTAATGACTAAATGAAACTGTTGTAGAAAACCCATCCATCTGTAATGTCTTGATTACTGCAACTTAGTTTGGGAGTGTAGATATTGACGTGGTTGATGATCAATATGTATTAGTGTCCCTTTGCCCATTAAGTAATGTTTCCACTTTTTCACACTCTGAACTAATGCATACAATTCTTTATCATATGTAGGATAGTTAACTACTGCAGGACTAAAAGTCTCAGAATGAGAGCATATGGGTTTACCGTGTTGTATCAACACTGCTCCCATGGCATAGTCACTGGCATTAGTTTGGATCTCAAATGGTCTTTGTAGATATGGTAGTGCTAGTACAAATGTTGTACTAATCTTTTCTTTCAAGGTGTCGAAGGCTTTCTGATGTTTGCCTCCCCACTGAAACACCTTATTCAATCTTGTTAAAGCATGTAAGGGAGCTGTAATTGAGGATAAGCTAAAAATGAACTTCCTCCAATATTGTGATACTCCTCAGAAGCTTCTCACTTCTATAGTAGACCTGGGTTTAGGCTAGTTCACAATGACTGCCAGTTTAGAGGGATCTATTTTCAATTCACCTCCCCCTACTATATGACCCAAGTAGTTTAGAGATGTTTTGCCAAATTCACATTTTGAGAGTTTAACATAAAGTTTTTCTCTTTTCAAAACATGTAATGTCTACTTAACATGCATTATATGTTCTTCCCACATTTTACTAAAAATCATAATGTCATCTAGGTACACAATAACAAAATCATAAAGAAAAGGTCTAAGTACATCATTCATTAATCTCATGAAAATAGCAGGAGCATTGGTCAAGCCAAAAGGCATAACCAGCCATTCATACAATCCTTGATTTGTTTTGAAAGCAGTGTTCCATGCATCTTGCTCTGCAACTCTGAGCTGATGGTATCCACTGTGCAAATCCAACTTGGTGAAATAAATAACTTCCTGTAATTGATCTAAAAGATCATCTATGTGAGGAAGGGGATAACAATTTTTTATTGTTATCTTATTCAATGCTCGGTAATCAATGCACATTCTCCACGAGCCATCTTTCTTTCTCACCAAAATGATTGGTGACCCACATGGTGATGTGCTAGGCCTGATGAACCCTTTCTCAATCAACTCCTACAACTGCTTCTTGATTTCAGCATTCTCTAAAGCAGACAACCTGTATAGTCCAATGTTAGGCAATGGAACATCTCGCTGCAAAATAGTATCATATATTATTCCCTTTTTGGGTGGCAGACCTTTAGGTTCTTGAAATAAGACATCATACTCTGAAACAACCTTTTCTATATCAACTTGTTGTTTAGCATTACAGACCTCAAATACATTGGTTTCATCAGATTTCTTTTCCTTTATAACCATAATTAAGAATTATTTGCATGAATTTATCATTCTTTTCATCTACCCTAAGTTTATGAGAGTATAATTATTCTTGAGCTTATGAGTTCTTACAAAGTATTTGATTCCATCTTTAATAAGTAGATACTTGTTCTCAGCTCTATAGAAGATAGCCCTTCTATCATACAAGTAAGGACTTCCTAAAACAATTCCACATATATCCAAAGGAATTATGTCTAACTCAACCTCATCTACAAATGATGACCCAAAAGAAAACTTGAGTTTGCACTGTCTAGTCACTTTTAGTTTTGCTTTATCATTCAACCATCCTAATGGGTATGGTTTCTTGTGAGGTGTAGTTGCCAATCCCAATTTCTTTACAATTGCTTCAAAAAATAGATTTACTTGCGAGCCACTATCACACAAAGTATCAATCTTTTGATTTTTGGAAATAACTCGAATATGGAAAAGCTCGGGTCTTTTTCTCTCATTTTCTTTATCAATAACAGATTGAGCAGAATTACTAGTAGATGCTTCAGAATTCTTACCTTTTATACCCGTGGCTGCAATTGTTGTTTCATCTCCTGAGTCTAACCACAAATCTTTCTAAATATCTGTAGCAGTCTTTTTCTTCTTGCCCTAGGACTTCTTAGGTCTTAGATCTGAATGCAGAATCCAACAATGTTCATCATCATTCCCATCCTTTTTATAGTGAGTGCATGAAGCTTTTCTTTTTTGTGCAGTGTTAGCCTTCCTTGCTTTCCACTTCTATTTTCTTTTCTCCTTGCTCTTGCTTGCAGTGGGTTGGGATGGTCCCCCAACTTCTGGATTTCCATTCTTTCCTCTAGCTTCTAGATGAGTAGCTTGTACAGATACCTCATCTATACTAGTGGGATTAAACATGAGGATGGTATGCCTCATGTAGCTATGTAGACCACCAATGTACTTCAAAAGAGTCTCTGGTGAGTCTAATGAGATACCCAACATCAATGCTCTCTTTCTAAATTCTTGAGTATACCCTTGCACACTTTGCCCTTTCAACTATCGAAGAGTTTGCCAACTCATCATGGCTTGTTGCATGTAGGCCAATGGATAGAACTGCTTTTTTATTGCAGAAACAAATTCACTCCAGAAAGAGATGGTCTTACCATGTCTTTTCATATCAGCTTGGGTTCTGCCTTCCCACCAAACCAAGGTAGTGCCTCCTAGGCGTAGGCTTGCTAGCTGAATCTTACTCTTGTCCGAGTCTATGTTCTGTACCCTGCAACACACATCAATTTGTCTAATCCAATTGTCCAATTTTTCAACATTTAGCTCTCCATCATATATAGGCAAGTCAAACTTAACATCTAACTTAATCAAATATGCTTTCTTATTATGCACAAGGCTATTAGGAGGTGTGACAAAGCTTTTCTCTTTCCCTTTTCCTTTGGAGTGGTCATGGAAGTGAGACTCATCTTCTTCTTTATCTTGTTTAGAACCCAAGGAGTCTTCAACCTTATGCTTTCTAAAGTCCCTATACATTTCTTCTACCATAAACTTTATAGCTAGGAAAATTTCTATGAATTTAGGGTCTGGCCCCACTGGACCTTCCTCTGACATTGTCTTCCAAGGATAGACTCTCCCAATTTCAGGATTAGTTTCCACCAACTCTCCTTCTCTTAATTTGAGCTTTGATCTAGTGAGAATTCAACAGTTAAACCAACACAAGCTTGTCTAACCTTACAGCCTAAAGCTCTGATACCACTTGATTTGATAATCACCCTATGAGTGACATCAGTTAAAGATTTATTGTTTAAAGGTATTACAGACTCATATGCTGGTGTGTGTGTCTATGTTATTTAAGCAACGAATCGATCAGATTGCCAATACACAGACAATTGAAATGGAAGGATAGCAGAGAAATACAGTAAGCAAATACAAGAACACAAGAAATTAATAAGGAGTTCATCCTATTCTCCAGGGCTACATCTCCAGTCCAGCTTTCAGTGGTGGCCTTATTTTATTGTGTCTTGAGCAGAGAATTACAATGCAGGAGCTCAATATGAGTCACCTAAAACAGATTTGCTTGGCAGGGTGGTTCTTGGATTCCCCAAGCCATTGGAGTGCACAGACTCTGTTGCCTACTAGCTCTATGACCTTCTGGTCTACAATGGAAAGAGCCCAATGTGGTGCTCAGTCTGGATAGATCCTCTCTGAGATGGCTCGGATCTTTCAAGCCTCTGGTGCTCGACACTACCTCTGGTCAGCTCGGCCCTCTGTCCTCTTTCTACTTTTGCTTCACTGTCTTCTTCTCTGTGTTCCATCCTCCTCTCAGGATTTTGGTCTCTCTGTCTCTCATCCTCCTCTTGGGATTCTCTCTATGACTGTGTTTCTTTTGTTTCTATTCATGGCTTTGAAGCCATTCATTCCCATGTCTGTTTGGTTCCTCTTCCACCTCCGTTGAATCATCTTCTGCAACTGCGCTTGGAGTTCCCTATTTGGCGTCATCATCAGCTCATAGGGAGTGGCCACATGTCCTCCTGTAACACGCCAACCTGCTTCGTCAATTCAGTTCTTCGGTTATGTCGTGGATGAAATCTTTCTCCACCGTGGCAGTCAAATGGACCTCAAATCCTTTTAAATCACGGCTTATTCCTTCGTCGACTCCGCTTCCCCCATCGGGCACGATCTCAGCCATTAGATCTAGGGCCTCCAGATCCGATGCCATACACATGTTTTGCGTGGTTTACTTGCTCAACCGTTAGCACGCGATCAACGACGGTTTTCTCTCTCCTCTGCTTGCCACGCATTGATCATTAAGTGGGATCACTCCGCTTCCATCCAAAACCTCTTACCGTTTGAGGGTGCCCCGATCAATACCGCCGATTTCAGAGCAGGTCCCGCCTTGTCCTTTAGTGCTTTTTCACCTTTTTCCCTACAGTTCTCCGACTCCCCACGCAACCGAGTGCTCGGGGCTTCCCCAGCGATGGGCGATTAGTGCTAATTCGACCTTCCAAGGGCTAATTCTACCTTCCACGCAGTCTCCATGGGCCTCGGTTAGTGCGCTTTGATAGAGGTCCTCATCGTTCCACACTGGTTGCCATTGCCACTGGTTTAGGATGTTTTTTATTACTGTTTTGGAATTCTTTGATGTTCGTCCGCCCTGATACAGTCATGGTTCCTTTGACAGTTATTTATGGATCCAATTTGGATCACTTGACTAGGTCAAATTTCTTCTTCATCTTTTTGCCGAGTCATGCTCACTGGTCTTTCAACCAAACTCCTTGGCCAGATTCAAGCCTAAATGTGGCAGAAGCGTGATCTAATGGATCAGCATGTCTGTGGTGGGGATAGTCGCGCTCAGCCATAAATACCCATCATGTACCAGAGTCAGCAGTGCCTTTATGTAGGTGATATTGATGTTGGAGCGGTAATAGTGAGGCACCCACAACAGGTTCAATAACTCTGATTGATTTACTCCGCAAATCCACTCCATTGGCTCTAACACAGTGACACCAGATTATTTATAATATACCTGCTTCATGTAGTTCTCCGTCGCGAGGTGGGGAAACCTCTCATGGTCTGCCAAATTCGAGTCTTCCATTTTTAAATGGGGAATCCACACCAGGTGCGGGCCTTCAAATGTTATGCTTTCTGGTAGCAAGGGCATATTAATGAGGAATTTCACCGCATCTAGGTAATTAGTGACCCTCACCTTTCCCTTGCATGGAGGGATATAATCCAACAACTTAGAGATGGGCTCGACGCCCTCAGCATCTATATCCTCTGTGCCCTCTTCGGCCTCTAAATCTATGACCTTCTCCTTATCCTTCACTAGCTGCTTATCTTTCTTCTGGGCATGGGTAGAAAATTGATTTCTCGGCGACTCGTGCACTAGCAAAGAATGTTTCTACTTGTCTCTCTTTGGCTTGGGGTTTTCATCCACTGGTGTAGGCTTCAGCCTAGGCGACCTCGGTGTCATAGGCATAGGAGACAGAGCCTCCATGCTTACAACTTTCGGAGCCACTCCCTCGAAGGCAACAGTTTCTACGATGCTTGCAGTCTCACCTTCTCTGGACATAGTGCTGAAAATAAACTGTTGGGTATCCTTAGGTAAAGTATCAAACACAAAGCTTGCTACTAAAACTGTGAAAAATGAGGATTCATAAACGACAGATATCACAACTCAAAAATTCTAAGTATGCAAAGTGTTCTCTACTAGATGGCCACACGTAATTTATAGGCAAATTTGAATTCAAATTCAACCGTTCCCCCCAAAATTCGTACATAAATGCTGATTTAGCGGCCGATCTTCAAAGATTTCAACCTTAAATGCCACCCCCCACTCCTCTTAACCATCTCCTGGCTGTTAAATCATGAATAGTGACTATAACGGTTATTTTATGGTTGTGCTACACAATATCTCCCCTCATAGCGCAGCTCCATTCGTGCACCTTCTGATACTGTGACATCACCCTTTGTCGCACAACCCCTTTGTTACGTAGTTCCACCAACCAAGCAATGTAGTTTATAGTCTCGTGCTCACTTGCAAATGCCTAGAGTGCTAAGTCTGTCCTACCGTCATGTAGTCATTAAGCCAGATCCCCTGTGTATGGCTTCAACCGGCTTCCATTTACCCTTCCAAGAAATGGTTCTCCATTCAACTTTTCAAGTTGAACTGCGCTACCATTTGTAATTTCTTTGACAACATATGTCCCCAACCAGTGCATTTGAAACTTTCCTGGAAACTTAGCAAAATTGCTATCATTTAATAAAACCAAGTCATTTACCTTGAAGGTGTGCAATTTGATGTGTCGATCATGCCACTATTTTTCGCATTCCTTCTCAACCTGCTGATGGAATCGAGCCAAAAACCTATCATCTTTGAGCTCCATTGGTTGTGCGAGCCGTTCTTTTAAGGCTCTGCGGTCCGCCATTCCTGTGAAAGCTGTTGTGCGTAGACTATGCATGATATATTCCATAGGCATTATATCTTCTACACCATAAGCCAATTGGAAAGGCATCTGACCTGTTAGTTTTTTACAAGTATTCCTATATACCCATAATAACATCAGTACGCGCATGTCCCAATCATTCCACTACGCATTGCAAACCTTTGTCAACACATTTTCCAATATCTTATTGAAAGCCTCAACTGTTCCATTGGCCTGAGGATGATACAGTGTACTTTTCTGATGGTAAACCTGGAACTCTTCTGTCAGCGCGTTGATCGTTTCATTGATAAAATCTGTACATGCGGCTGACTTCTCAATAATTATCGTACATTTGTACAAAATGGGATCATCCGAGATATTTCGACAGTATGTGCCCGATTTCAAAAGAAACAGCATCCTTGCGGAGGCTCATGGAGGAGCTGTAGGAGGGCATTATGCATGAAAAGAAACAGCGCATAAGGTTTTGCGCTCTAATTTATGGTGGTCGACGCACAATGAAACCATTTGTTGGCTTAGGGGGTCCTAACCAAGGTTTAGAGTTAGTTGCGCCAAACAAATCCCTACACTACTGGCCCTTTCGGCATCAATCCGCAGTGCACGGACTGAAGTCTCACCCGAAGTAGTATGGGGGGATGCTAGAACCAAGTTTCCACACCCAGAGATCATTGTGATATCCTTTTGGTGACCTACATTTGCCTTTGCATAGACCTCTATGCTCCTATGGCCTATTGTTGTAACTTCCTTCGATCCGCCTCTACACCTCCGCGAAGGTTTACGATTGGCTTTTGCAGACCCTGAACAGGTCAATTAGCTACTTACGCACGCTTTAGATTACCCTTAGATCAGGGGTTACTCGGAATTACCTAAGTGCATGATAACTTTAACTTAAAGCATTATGATATTCATGTAATCACTTAACATTAATTGTGTTCAGATAACAATACAAATTAAGTAAAGTCGCGCATCAATACATCATTAATTTATAAAGCCATCATTCATCACAGCATATAGCACATTCATACATAACATAAATAGAGGGACTTAAACACAAGAATTTTTGTTACAATCTTCTTTATTGATATTCAACAAAGGTTTACAAACTGAAAAATTCCCTGCGCACTCAGCTGCAGACACTACTCTAGGCCTCTGTGCACTCAATTGCAGAGTCTTTTCCTCCTCTAAGACTTCTATCTCTGTGCTATACTTCTTCGATCCTACCCATAGACTTCTTCTTTCTTGCCTTAGACTTTCTAAGACACCCCTATTTATACAATTCCATGGTCCATGGACCATGGGTAGATCTCAAAATCTAACTCAACTTTACATAAGGAAGGGTAAACAAACCATTTTTTACTCTAAACTAGCTACGGGCTCTCCTACACAATTTGCGGAGACTTTACATCTTTTTACATCAAAACGTGGGCTTTTTCCCCAAAACTGACTCAGGAGACCCCATCCCAACACTTGTCTCTTAAGAGACAATAATGCTTGTGTTATATATTGTCTTTATAGACACAATTTTTTAAGACAATAATTTGAGACACCCACTTAAAGACAATATTTAAGACAATACACAATTTTTTTTTTTGTCTCAAGTTAAGACAATATACCCAAAAATTGTCTCAAATATTGTCTTAAAACCCCCCTCTATGTTTTAGTGCCTTGGGCCTGTCCTGGATGGGATGGAAAAGTCCATGGTTGATTGCGACGTCATGGCCCAGGAAGAGCTATCTAGTTACACTTGAATGTTTTAGCATCGTAAGGTAATCACAAGAATCGTATGTCAATAATGGAATTAGATGCAGGTGAGTTTTATGTATGATTGGGAAATCGCATGCTTGTAATTATATGTCACTGTCATAATTGGGATATTGCAATTGGAATTCTCTACAAATAATATTATGAAGATTTGAAATGTTTGAATTTATTATTTTAGTTATGATTTAATTAATTTTCCATTGAAATAAGAATTGGCTATTTACTTATTTTTTATTTATTTTAAAGTGAATAAATGTTAGTTCATTGTGTTTAGAGCTTCTGCAATCCAATAAGAAGAAGATATTATTGAAGAAGATATAAAAGTATAATGTAACATTGTATATCAAACGTTTTTTTAAATGACTATTTATAAAAAAATAATATAACCAAAAAAAGTATCTCAACTAAGTTAAAACTGATAAAACTTTCTTCTATTTCAATTCTCCATCCTCATAAGTCAGTTGATAATTTTCTTTGAATTCTTAATGATTGTGAAAAGAAGAGAAAGGTTTCTTTCCATTCATTTTGTCATAGGTGCAACATGTGTGGCTCATAAGACACAAGGATTTTGCCGTAAAATACAAGAACCTAACAGCCATTTGTGGAGCCTGTTCTAGCACTTCAATCAACTTGTAGTAAGCCATGTCCCACGGTTACACCATCATGAAAAGCCTCTTTAAGCCAGAAAAATTTAAAGGAAATACACCCCACCATTTAATATTTTGTTGAAGAGGAGTGCCCAACCCAATGAAGAGATCTGATGTAAGGCCTCAGCACTTACCAATCTTGATTCTTCAGTAGGTCATTCAGGAAAAAGAGATAAGAGGAGACATGCACGATTTACTTCAATTTAAAATCCTTGGATCATGGATCTAGAAGTTCATACAACCTTTGGCTGCACAAGGTTCAACTCTCCCAATCAACTCTTGTAAAACTGAATCTGGATGACTGCTCAAGGTTGGAGATATGAGACTTGCAGAACTTATAACTATCGAAACTCTGGAGTACCTATTAAAATTATCTACTCTTTATTGCTCCAAAATCCATTTATACATTTCCTTTGCGACGAAGAAACACGTTTACAAAGACTGACTTCCAGTGCGGTATGAATTAATTTTATGGAAGCTTTATTTGTAAAATTATGACGAAGAAACATGTTTGTGCCGAAGAAACATGTTTGTGTATGCCGAGTTAGAGGTGGACGATGGTCTGCAGAGCACGGTGTGCCGTGGTAATAAAATAAATTAGAAAACATATTAAGACGGTAAGATAAAGTTTTCAAAGAAATTCACTTAAAGATGATAATTTAATGTTGATGTTAGAAGTTATAATAAATATATAATAGTGCATTTAAAATTAAATCAATTTAGAATTTTGGGTTTATTGACGGTTGAGAAGAATAAGGTGTATTTTTGAGTGAAAATTTTGAAAAATGTTGTGTTTAGAAAATTTTGATGCTTCTCGGCACTTAATAAATCCTGAATTAAAATAGCTATAGACTAGTTTATAATAGACCTATTTTTTAAATTTATGAATGATCTACTTTTTATTTAATTGATATTTTTAATATTATCTATTTAATTAACTAATTCTCATAAGTTATAGGTCATATTTATAAAATAATAATAATTCAAGTTTATCATTTTTTTAGTAATATGAATTCAATTTTATGATATTGTTGGATAAATTCATAATAATTTCTTCACAACAATATATTAGTTGCCTTATCAATTTCATTGAGTTTTCTTATCATTTCTATGAAGATTTTTTTCTCCCAACAATATAATTTAACATCATGCTTATTTATATAAAATTTGAAAATATTGTATTTAAAAAAACAGCAAGAAAGAATAAGTAAATAGAAAACAATTGTATAATTTGTAACTTGAGAAATAAATGAAAAGTCATGTAACTTTTTTTTTAAGTTCAAAATTTTTATTAATCAAACAAAAATAAAATTACATAATTTTTCATCATGACTCTTTCTCTCACAACATTCCCTATATTAATGCTATCAAAGTAGAGATGAATGATAGAATAGAAAAGTAGGCATAAAGGGATAGAAGAAACAACTAGAGATGAGAATCTCCCAAATTGGGATTGATCCTCAAGGCGACCTTTCTTTCCTTCTTTTTTCAAGACTTTGACACAACCTTCCAAAGGTAGTTTGATCAAAGTGATCTGCAAATCATTATTTGCACAGAAGGAGATTCTTGATCAAAATCCAAAGAAGCCCGCTCATGATCTCATTCAATATAATGAGAGGAGAATTACAATTCAATATCTCTTTGCTTTCCAAAGGAGCATGGTTCACACCAGGAGCACATGGAGATGTTTGAGGCGTTGAGTCTTGGACCTTGTCCCCCAAATGGATTTCATCATCATCTTCTTCATTTTCCTTATCTGACAAAGATGAGGCCTTTCCCCCAATAGGAGGGTTCTATGGATTCCAACTTTTAGATATGGAATTACGAATCTTTCACTTATGTTGAGAATTAAACACCGAGTAAGAATTATGGAAATGGTCAGTTTGATGACAGAAATAGCAATGAAAAAAATGGTATTCCTATAGTCGAAAACCTCGGTCTAGTGAAAATCACTGAATCGTAAATTGATTTGGTCTGGAAGCCCTTTATTCATATTGATTTCAACATAAATTCTGACATAGGTCTATACACCAAGCTACACACATGAGGCAACAACAGTGAGGTAACGACCCAAAGAGTCTCCAATTCCCTGAAAGATTGTGTACTGTCAAAAGTGAGTTGGTAGATTATGAAGCCTGACCCATGTTGGCAACTTGGTAATGACAGCTATGTAAGGGTTAAAGTATGAGAAACAATGGGTTAAAAATAGTCCAACATTTCCTCAAAAACATGGCCCTTTAGATAAAGATTTATGTTAATATTTGAATTCCCAAAATAACACAATGAAGAAGAATTTTGAGTAGAAAATGACCTTACAATTTTTAGTCTGTGTAGAATGGATCCATTGTTAGACATTGCCCATGTGGGACCAAACTCCATTAAAATATCATCTTAGCAATGTCTATGAATACAACTGATTGAGATCCCCTAGATTTGAGTGAGATATTTCTAGGGAGGGAACTTCCACCTATTTTTCCACCAAAAATGGTCTAAGAGCCCTTTGGTCCTGATTTTCCTTAAGGGGGGGGGTGTTGAGCATGGATGATATATTTATAAAAAATAAAAAATCTAAGAGGAGAAATAATTACCTCTAATCCCCCATCATAGACAAGGAACCACAAAAATAGTAGCATCCTTACCATTGTTGCAAACTAAAAGAGGAGAAGCATCGTCCAACTCCTTACTTGAGTTGTTGCATGGTTAAGGGAATACTCACTCAAATATATAACTAAAACTTGAGGTCTCAAACCATATCATAGGAGAAAACCCTAATTATTAGTGACTCCCTCGAGGGGAGTTTGACAAATATCTCATTACAAATTGGTAAATTTGGCACACGATCTCCTAGTAACATAGGTAAGGAGCAGTGTAGAGGTTCCTCGGCCCTCTTCTCTATGGCGGCCTTTGATTCATTTGCATGGAGGTATATATTTCCATAAGTTTAAGCCAGGAGATCAAGGTCCTCTAGTTCTGTGGCATCAACCACTGCTATAGCGATGTGTGTGGTTGTTTTGATCTAGGATTCTAGCTTTATGGCATTGAAAACTCTTATAACCATGTGTGTATTTTTTTTGTTCTAGGATTATAGCTCTGTGGCATCGATAGGTGTTGTATACATGGAATTCGATTCCAAATATTTTCTCTAGTATTAGAGGCACTCATGGCTACGCTTTGAACTAGATCCACTACCATTGCTAGGGTTTCTATTCTCATTTGCAAAAGCCAATTATGTTTGTAAAGTACAAATCAATAAAATAATATAACATTATTTTCATAAATTATTTATCAAGTCATGCATCCTATTTTATCTTTATAAAAATGATCTTTTCTTCATCATCAACATTTTTATGATTATGTATTTTATGTACAATATTAAGTTAAACAATATGTAAGATAAAATATTCTCTATACGTGTTTGAAATTTTGTTCAAACCAACTACATCTAAAGTAAAAATGACATAAATATGGCAGGTCATATTTAAATGATTGAGGAATAAAGGAATAAGTCATTTTTAGAACATTAAAATTTTGATAATATTAAAATTAAATGGCTAGTAAACACCAATAAGAATCTTAATAATTACCTTATGATACATCTCACATTGCCAAGATTTCAAAAATCATAAAAATTAACTAAATTATAACTTTATTGTAAATTATTATTAAGCATATATACTTTTAAAAAAATATGAACCTTGATTGTATCCTCACCTTACCATGGAGCTCCTAAACTTTTAAATATGCTTTGTTACATTACCCACTGTTAGTACCATGTATTACTAATACTACATGCCAAAAAAAATCATAAACCATAAATCATGCTCCTATGGCATATGTTCAATATGACATTTGTTTGTAATTAATAAATTTAATTAAAAAGTGAGAATGCACATGACTACTTTTGACATAAATTTCAACCTTTGATATGTGAATAATACTATGGATATTCCAGAATATTCCATAGAGGTTAAATCCCTACCATTCACTTGATAATTATTAATATTCAAATTAAAATATTGGACACTCTATTCAAAAATAGATGCATGTTTCCCTGGGTTTAATGGGAGTTGTTGGGAAAATGGTTTGTTTCCCCTCCAACTAGGATCAATTCTAGAAGGAAAAAAAAAATATGGTTTTTTATTTTCTAGGATTAATTCCTGAAGAAGGACATGTTTTTTTTATTTTGATAATGCTTAAAGAGTAGACAACTCTTGCAAAAGACTTCTCTTTCCAAGTCATAAGTTATTGATATATATGGATTGATGAAACTACAATTTATGATGTAATAAAAAATTAGAAGATAAAAAATTAAGATATAATCATCTTTGAGAAAAAGAAGTTGAAAATGGAAAGCGTTTTCTCTTAAATTGCCATGGATATACTTAAATCAGATCTAAATTTGAAAATATATATCACAATATTGATGTTTTTAACTTTTTTAAGTTATCAAAATTATGGTGAGACTGGAATGTTTTTCTTAACTCTTTTAAGCATAAAGATATGATTTAAAAGAAATCCAAATAGTTCTTTCCCTTTCTCCTAAAATCCAATAAAATAATTTTAATTTCAATAAATGCTAATCATAACTATCATTAATTATATCTAAAATAAAGTTATATATATATATCTTAATCTTATTGTGAAATCTAGGATAGTCATAAGAGACACTACGTCACAAGATATGTTAAAGTTTGATGTGGTTATATCATAAAAGTCTAATTTTATTAGAAGTTTGTGCTTTAAACTAGATAGTATTCCAAATTAATTTTTTAATTAAATCAATATATATTTATTTTTGTTCAATTATATATACATATATATATATATATATATATATAGTTAGTTAATTAGTTTTTTGAAGTGCAACTTAATTGATGATAATTTTGAAAATGAAATGTTATGTATTAGGAAGTTCAAATGCCCATCGATACCTACAAAAACATACATTATACCTATAAAGCATACCTAAATCCAACTAGTACTTTTATTGTAATCAAATAAATGTATTTTTTCTTATACACCACTGAAAACTCATATATAGTAATACATGGATTAATACAAAATCCCATCTTATGTTTTTAATCCTTTGATTTTCATTCATATCATTTAAAACATCAAAGGTGTCAAAATTATAATACTTTTATAATCATATGACTTCCTTGTAGTGAGCATGACCTCAGGAGAAAATTATGGATATTGACGAGCCTTCATCACATGAAATTGTGACTTTCCTAAAATTTACCTGATGAATATTTGGCGTTATATTATTTAGAACTATTTATAGAAGGCATTCACCAAAATTATAATCTGGTCAAAATATCTATGTCCTTATGTAGATTTATAGTTATGAAGGTTTTCTATTTTAATAGTGGAATGGTTGAGATAGATGATTATGAATATAGGAACAATTATACAAACTTACTATAATATGAGTGGAAGTAAAGGGTGTGACATGAAGTTATATTAGTTAGGGAGATTTATTGGAAGTTATAGCTATTTAAATAAAATGATGAGGTTATATAGATTTATTTATAAAGTTGATATTCAATAAATTAGAAATAAGTAATTAAGGCACAGTTCTCTTTTACAACTAAGGCACGGTTCTCCTCATCATCCTGCGTGGATGAGGTTCCATCTCTGGTGCTCCACCTGATCTCTTCTTGCACCAATTCGGACCAAAAATGCTCCCACTTTGGTAGATGCTCCTTCCCATTTACCAAATCCTAGTAGTTGTGCTAGCTCTTGAGAAGAACTAGAAGTGCTAGGCTGACCAGATCATCTTTAGCAATTGTAATACCAAGTTCCAATGCTCCCAATCTCATCTTGACATTAGTTGAACCTTCTCAAGCATTGTGGTATTGTGTCGCCCTTCTCCATCTTTATCTTCCAAAGCTTTTCCTTTAATGCGAGCTTCATGTGAAACAAGTAAAACAAGTCTTGCCACATTTCATATGGTGTATCCTTCCCATGGAGGTTTGATACAATATGATGAAATCCTTCTAGTAAGATCCTTCTCGCCTTTGCAACACATTTCTTCCACTCTACCAGATCTTGAGCATCTGTTGTTGAAGGCTTAGGAATATCAATTTCTATGAATGCCTTCAGCGCGTTATCTTCCAACACTGCCTCCATCCTGTCCTTCCATGAAATATAATTTGAAATACTCTCAAGGGAATATTCGAGTCTCAATCTATAGAATGACATCCTGTTGGATCTGAAGAATGATCCTGCAAATTTGATTTCACCTACAAAGGAAAACTCATATTCTCCTCTTCTATTGTGATTTCTACTTTGATACCATGTAGAAATTCCTTGTAGATTCAAACTTCTTATGTAATTTTCTAAAAAAAAATACTTGAATCTACTCTACTCAATATCAAAAACAATTAATTGATTGAGAAATAATGAAGCATCAAAGAGAAATAATTCAACTAACACATTACACAATGATTTCCTAGGTAAAGCCATAGCTAAGCACCCATGTTATCGATATATGGAATTAGTCAAAAAATGTGAGAAGATTACAATGCTTTTCTCAATCTTGAGCAACCTCTCCACTATCTCTATCTGTCTCATAGCTTCCTAAACAATATTTTGTCAATACTTAACAAATCCAAGCCTGCCCAAGTCCTTATTTCCTTACATTGTTTCCTTTGGAATTAGCACCTATTAATTAGGGAAATTCCTCAATTGGAATTGCACAATCCTCATAGGCCTTCTTCTGACTACATGCACCACCTATACAATTTGGATGATTATACAAATGATATTAAACTTCCCTTGAACTCCAATCTCAACTGTGTAACTCTTAGATCTAACATGCATGAGTTATTTATGAGTGAATCGTCCGTTAACTATTTAACACATGAACCAATACCCCACTGCCTGACATTCAACTAGTTCCTCCATCAGTTGGAACTAGTTTGACTAGATTTGACTCGGTTAAACTAAATCAATTAATTTCAACTCAAAATAAACTCAACCAGGGCTCCTATAAAGTAAGAGACACTTTACATGACTCAATTTAGACCCTCAACTCAAATTAACTCAACAAACTAAGTCAAACTAACTTAGTTAGCTCATACAAGTTGTCTTGTGACGTGGAATTACAATTTTATTCCTAACTTAATTCAAGAGAAAATTAAATCAAGATTTCATTGTTTCATTTTCAACAAGCTAGGCCTATCCCTACAATGATGACTGTAGGTGAAGAAAATTAAAAAACCAAGGGCCAATCCATCAAATTTCTCAAGGTAATGATGTTATTGAAGGATATTAATGTCTATCTGATCCAGTCAACAAAATCCATGGCCTTTCCTATGATAATCATAGGGTGGAGAAAATATAAATTATTAAGGAGATCTATCAGTTTGGAGCTTGCAATTTGTGACATCCATTGGCTCTTGCACCAAAATTCCACACAAATACTTTTGAATTGTGTTGTACTCTTTTCAGGAATAGGTGTGAGGAAGTGTGAAATGGTAATTCACCATGGATCAACTAGTTCTACATTCATCCTTTGTAGTTGAGCTAAATATTTTATCTAAAACGTTAAGTCCTATCTCCATAAATGTCCAAAAATTGTAGGATTAAGTGCACGAGTGTGCAAGGGTCAAATCTAATTATGCATTGAATGATGTGAAGGAAATTGGTTGATAGTTCTAATTGTTTTGTTTTGGTATAAAGTGCACCCTTTGATATGTTATGCTTAAGCATAGTTTTTGATTGATTAAATATCGATGAACCCTTTAAAATTCTGATTTGATCATACTATTGTAAACATTATTTTAATTGTTAGAGTTTCCTTTAGACATGTGTAATTCTTGGAGTTTCCTTATACTTATGTGCACCATACAATAATTTTCCAGTTCCTTAGATCTATCTAGTGTGACTACAAGAGTAGAAGCATTAGGTTGAGTTTGATGTTCAAATGAGCATGGTTGACAGAGTATTATGTATTTCACTGTATACATAGAGAATTTCATTCTTTTTATGTCTTGAACTTATTGAAGGAGATTATCTTGTATAGAATGTATATGGGCTTAAGTGATATCATAGAAGGTGTTTACTAGAATATTTTAGTCACTGATCTGATGATTTGTTAAAGCTTGTTGAAGCCTATGCTTGAGTATAGTGATTTCTCTCTGATAGATTGGGAAGAATAAGTGTTTCATTTGGTGTGATTGTAGGATCTGATGTAGAGGTCGATAGCAGAATTTTTTCTTAACACCTTGTTTTTTAGATATTAGAAACAATTTTTTATTGGTCTTCATGTTTATATACATATATATATATATCTATATATATATATATATATATATATATATATATATATATATATACATTGATCAATTTCTATCACCTTGTATAGTGAAAAAGGGCTTGTATTGACAAAGGTATGGTAGTGTCTCCATATTAATGCACTTATTGCAGGACCATTAGTGAATGCACAATATGGAGCAAATATCACCTCTTTGTTCACAAGTGTAAGGGCATAAGTCTTATATGATAGAGTTTTTGGGAGTATCCTAGAGAGAGATTGTTCTTATTCATTGATATATTGTTTTCCTTGATTAATGAATAGAGTGGCAAGTAAATTATTCAAAGATTATAGATTGAGCATAGTTATGCTTGAGCTTCAATGATATATCTTTATGTTTATGTATGGCTTATGGTAGAGTGAAAGGGTTGTCTTGACATAATCAATTATCATATTGTTGTTGCATAGATATTTGAGTAAAGAAGAAATGACAAATTATGGTTGCAAGAAAGGCCTTGTTAGACATATACTACTCCTATTTTATTGTCTAGTACTATTATTGAATAATATCTTCTACATGTCAACTGATATATATATTACATGATTTTGTTCTTATGAATCTTCACTCTATTGTCATTTGTTGATTTCTCTACAAAGTAAGGGTCGTATTGTAGAAAGGTTCATGTGATATATTTTTCTTGTATGTGAGGGTTTGGTAGAGGTATAGAAGTTAGAAATTATTTGATATATTATCTTTATCATTGAATAAAGGATTATATTTTGTATATGTACATGGGTCTAGTATGAAACATTTTGATGAAATGTGGCCTACCATATCTGATATTATAAAAGGTGCTCCTAGTGTGAAATATTTTGAAATGTGGATCACAAGAAGTCAAAGGGAGTAATGGCTTCCTTCCAGTAGTAGTTGGAGAACTTATTAGAGGTAGCAGCCTCCAGTAGGTATGATCCTGCACTCTGGTTAAATCCTACACCAATGCAATATGTAAAAGAAATGTTTTTTAATAATAATAGAAGACAAAGCAGACAACAACAGTGGTGGTTTTCCCCATTTAGGTTTTCCACCTTAAAAAAATCAAGTGTCTATATGTGATGATGTGTTTACTAGTCTATTAATGTACATTTATGATTCACATGATTTTATATACCACTCATAGTTTACATATGTTATTTGGATATGCTTAATTCATTTGTCTACTAAATTTGTAAGGAAAATTAAAATTACTAATTTTATGAAATATTGATTCACCCCCTCCCTCTCTCAGTATTTCTAACAATTGGTATCAGATCCAGGTCCTTCAAGAAATAACTTGATCACTAGAAGGAAGATCTAGCAAAATGAGCAGCTAGGACAAAGTCTTCTCAACCAAGCCACATCTATTCAATGGAAAAAAATTCACATTTTGGAAGATTAAAATGAGGTCTTGCAATCTCTTGGAGCTGATGTTTGGGGAGTAGTAGAAAATGGGTACCAATACTTTAGATCCATCCCAATAGATGATGCAAACAAGAAAAAATATGAAAACAATGCCAAAGCAGTCAATTCTATTCTGGGAGGTCTTGTAGAATCATAATTTGTGAAGGTAATTCTATACAACACCGTAAAAAAGATGTGGGGCAAACTGGTAAACAACTATGAATGGTATATGAAGGTAAAAGGTGCTAAGTTACAATCATATAGAATTCAATATGAAACTCTTAAAATGCATGAAGATGAAAGTGTTTCCAATTTTTTCCTCAAAGTAGATGAAGTAGTAAATACTATGAAGGGTCTTGGTGATAAGTTTGAGGACTCTACAATTGTTTAGAAGATATTAAGGTCACTAACTCCCAAGTTCAATGCCAAAGTTTCAGCGATTGAATAAATGCATGACTTGAGTTAGTTATCCCTAGAAAGACTCCACGGGATTTTGAGAACCTACAAAATCATAACAAAAGAGGACCAATCAGAATTTAGAGAAGTTGCCTTCAAAGCTACAAGCAAAGGAAAACAAAAGAAAGAACCTGAAAACACCAATTATATCTTAGATGAATAGGAGTCAAACTTTGTTAAGAAGCTAATTACAGGAACTAGAAAATTCAAAAGGTAAGCTCCCATTTAAATGTTTTACTTGTGGAAGGGTTGGACACTATGCTGCTAAATGTCCATACAAAGACAATGTTGAAAAGAGAAAGAACATTTTTAAGAAGAATTCCAAAAAGAATTTCACTAAAAAGAAGAGATTTTATTCCCATGAAGATAGTGAATGTTCATTTAATGATGAAGATAATGACTCTGACTCTAAGCATGAATACAAAATTTTCATGCCTTTTGAAGATAAATTAGCAAGTGAATTAGATAAATGTTATTCAAATGATTTGATGAATGCTTTGAAAGATTTTGACAAACTCAGAAATATAAACAAATACCAAGAAAGAAAAATCAAAATGTATAAAGAGAATATCTTTGCTGAAGAAATAACCAAGTCAAATTTTTGTCTATAAGAAGCTAAAAAAGTACATGAAGTACTAAAGAAACAACTGCAAGAGAAAGAAATGTTCTGTGAAAACATGGAATTGGACAATCTAGAACTAAAGAATAACTTGAGAAAGAAAAAATTTATAAAGATAACTTTTTATTAATTGTGTAGACACTTTTTATTCACAAATTAAACATCAAAAATATTATGTGTCAATATTATAAGATAATTATAAATAATTATTTATAATTGTATAAATATTTCTCATCAACCAACCAAACATCTTAATCATTATTTTTCAGTCATATAAACATTTCTCATTAGAAAACCACACATCTCTCACGAAATGCATAGACATTTCTAATTCAATAATTAAATTACTCTCCCTCAACGTATATACATTTCTAATTCCATATTTTAATAATCAAATAATTAATTTTTTGTGTTACAGAAATTTTATAACTATTGAATGTATTCTCAATATGAAATCATACATTTCCATTTTAAAAACTGGTTTATATATATAATAAATTTGCTCATTTAAAATAATCAGATGTAATGAATTTATTACCATCATAACTTTAATTTTTTCATATTTTTTTCTCAATTATTATATTTATTTTTTTAACAATATCTAACCAGTTTTAAAAAAAATCAAATTTCTCTAGATGCAAACTTTTTTTAGAGTGTAAAATTTGAAAAAGAGTTTATACCTCAAGAGATTTAATTCCTATTCACTCTTAATATATTCATGGCAACCACTTTGAAAATCTCGTTTGGCACTTGGACTATGTAGACTACAAAACTTAAAATTGCAATTCCAACCAATCTTTGTTGGATTTCAAGCAAAATTATCAACAAAAAAATAAAATAAGTAGATTACATGAAATGTTTTAACCATAACATTTTAATTTTTTTTTCAATTGTTTTATGTATAATATACACTATGTTTTTAAAACCATATATAATATATACATAGTTGACATTGAACTAACTATTTTATTTAGCATCGCCATTCAAAATATTTTACTTCACATTAAAATATTTTTCTTATTATTAATATACTCTTAAATGCATGTAATATTACTTAATCTTGCATATTGAAATATTTTATTTATAATCTACTCTTACTTTTATTATTAGATTAAAATATTTTTCTTATTATTAATATATTTTTAAATGCATGTAATATTAGTTAACCTTGCATATTGAAATTATTATTATTATTATTATTATTATTATTATTATTATTATTATTATTATTATTATTATTACTATTATTACTATTACTATTACTATTACACCAAAAAATAAATGAATTATTTATTTTCATATTATTATTCATTTTAAGAAGAAAATGATTTTTTTTTTTTTTTTTGGATTTTGAACTATTTTATTATGATTTACATTAAAATATTCTTTGTTTTTTTTCAATTTTTTTTTGTTTATATTCTTCTCATCAAGTTTTGTAATATTTTATTATCCTCAACATTAAATTTGTTTTCCTAAATTTCTTGATTTATATACCATTGATATTGAAATAGATTAGTTAATTTGAATATTCAAATGTTTTATTTATGTATTAAAATATTTTCAAAAAATGTAAGAATTATACATTTTGGCAAGCTCAAAAGTGAAAATATAAGTCTTTTTTTACTTTTTAATTATTTTATCTCTTTTTAAAGTTGATTTAAAATTATGTTCTTTCACATGGACATCTAAATATTTTATTTATGGTTAAGAGGGAATAGAAATATTTTTACCACACTTTTTTCATATTGGTGGTAATATCAACAACTAATTAAACACACTAAAAGTAACAATATTGTTGTATTATAATAATTTTAATAAACACTAACTAAACATGTATACATAGTGTGTTAAAAGTAACAATATTGATGTATTATAATAATTTTAATAAACACTAACCAAACATGTATACATAGTGTGTTGAAAATTACACATCTCACTCGTACTATGCTAGAAAATTATGTCAATAGAAATCATTGTTTGTGAACTATATATCAATAGGAATTTCAATGTTATAGACCAATTATTTACCAACCGTATAAATATCTCTATTAAATGTTCTATTAATAAACCATTCATCTTTTCGATTAACTATATAGATATTTCTAATTTAACAATTAACCATCAAATAGTTAATTTATTAGTTCTCAAATTTTTAAATTCCCAAAATTATTATTAGATGAATTCTCACCATGCAATCTTGCATCTTTCATATGAAAAAAAAAAAAATTATTTCAATTATAAATTTAAGCATCCAATAAATCAACCATTAACCTCTCTCTATACACTTGCAACTTAGATAAGAATACCGAAATAAAATTGCATATTTAAATAGAAAATTGTCTAAACAAAAAAACATGTATTAATTGCACATTTTCAGTAATTCAACTAAATCAAAGGTGTAAAAACATGTATTAATTGCACATTTTCTGTCATTCAACCAAATTAAAGGTATAAATTGATAGATAAGAAATACCTAAATAAAACCGCATATTTAAATATAAAATGCTCTAAACAAACAAACAAACAAACAAAAAACAATTTATTAACTACACAATTTCTACCCTTCAACGAAATCAAAGATATAAAATGATAAATTGATAGATAGAGAAAGGGAAATTCCAATGCAATCAATGATACCAAATACTCACAACTTAAGTCTGGGGATATCTCTTAATATCCCACGACTACCTACTCTGGTTAAATAAACCAGCAGTAGAAATTGTTTTAGAGGATCCAACCTTGTCTTTTGCAGTGAAAAAGAATTTGGTCCAACTATACAAGGCTAGGGGAAGATCCATTCGTTCCCAAAGATTTGTGGATGTGGGGAAAGGCGAAAAATGGCTAGTGAACGAACCAACACCAATTAATCATCCACCGGCGTGCCTACAAAAAATAAACTTTACACAAAATAACGATTTTAATATCTAGTTGTGGTAAGTGATATCACATTCCCTTGGAGAGTACGCTAGCTCCTGGTTTCAACGTCTCTCAAATGTCTCTAATGGCTTTCCCACTTTCTTCATCCTTCAATAGCGTAGTATAATCGCCATTGAAGTTTATTTCCAATATTGATCTGAAGGCACCTACAAATTTATAAGGTTAGTTGTAAATAGTTTTTTAAGAAAGAAAAAAACAAATTTAGATTATTTAAATGTTATTTTTCAAAAATATAACGTTAGTTATTAATATTTGTTTCTAATAAATTAATAAACTAATATCATAATTTAAATATTAGTTTTCAAAAACTAGTAATATTTGGTTTTAACAAATTAATTTAAATATTATTTTTTAAAAACTAGCCATTTAATATAGCCATTACTTATTAATAATTTTTAATAGATTAATAAACTAATATCATTATTTAAATATTATTTTTCAAAAACTAGCCATTTAATATAGTCATTACCTATTAATATTTTTAATAAATTAATAAATTAATATCATTATTTAAATATTAATTTTCAAAAACTGGTCGTTTAATATAGTCGTTACTTAATAATATTTGTTTTTAATATATTAATAAATTAATATCATAATTTAAATATTATTGTTCAAATATAGCCATTACTTGGAAATTATGTCTCTACATTGCTCTCTATTTAAGCCTTTGTCATGGTCTGCCTCTTCATGTGGTCTTGATGATGAACCACACTTGTTGTTTGGAAATGCACCAGCCAAAAATTTCTCTTATGTGATTTCTACCGAAAGGCTTTGCTTAATTTATTATGGATCGCAAAAGCTTGAATACAAAAACTCTGATTATATTAAATATATATCGAAGTTTACATAGGAAGTATTTATACTTCACCATAGGTCATATTTATGTATGTAATTAGCAAAAACAGATCATAGAAAAATTTCTTACCCAAAGCATCAATAACAAGCCACAAATCATGAAAAAATTGTAAACAAAGCACCATCATGAGGAAGTTTATCAAAGTAAAATCATGGATGCACAATGTGTATAGACCTGAATAAATTCCACAATAAAAAAGCGATAGTATTAATTATAAGAATCACTTATTTATACATATGCAATCTAGGTACAAGACAATTGTATCTTGGTAACTTATTAATGGTAAGAACGAAATCTAAAACTAATTACATGACATATAATAACAATCCTGAAGGATTAGTTAATATTCCCCTCTTAATCTGAAGGGACATATGACATGCAAAGTAACATTACAAACTTTTCAAACTTTTCATGTCCTAGTGCCTCTGTAAATATGTTTGTGATCTACTCTGAAGTAGGACAATGTGTCAAATGAATAACTTTGGCCTTTACATAATGTCTAATCAAGTGGTATTTGGTATTAATATGCTTTCTTCGATTAAGAAACTTAGGATTCTTATGCAATTGAATTGCAGAAGAGTTGTCAATAAGTAGTGGAGTTGAAGCATTTTGTTTCTCCTGCAAGTCATCAAGTATTTTGCGAATCCAAATGATTTATTTTATAGATGGAGTTGCTGCAATATATTTGGTTTTGGTGGTAGAATCAATAGGAACATATTTCTTTCGTGATCTCCAACTGATGGTTGTTGATCCAATATTCATAAAATAACCAGAAGTAGAGACCTCATTCTCCTTATCTCCATCAAAATAAAAAATCCAAATAACCTGTGAGATGGAAATCTGCAACTTTGTAATAATTGATGCCATGTGTTAGAGTGCCTTTCAAATACATGAGCACTTGCTTTTGTGCACTCCAGTGACCTTCATATCACTGATATATAAACCTGCAAAGTATCCTTGTAGCAAGAGCTATGTCAAGTCTAGTAGTAGTTAAAAAATTCAAACTTCCAACAAGTTGACTATACTTTGTTGGATCTTCAAACGTACTTCCTTTAGTGGATGTAACCCCCCCTTCAGTGTGGAGAACATCATTACCAGATTCAAAATTAAACTTTTTGGATTAAAATCTCTCCAAATGAGTCATTTTCCTGTCAATATGGAATTATCATTATTTGTTTCAAGAAAAATAACATCTCTGGAAAGAATGAACTCTTTATTTTCTTCATCATATAGCCTGTATGCTTTGGAAGCATTAGAATAACCTAAGAATATACATTTTTTACTCTTTTCACCTATTTTATTTTGTCGTTGCTTAGGAATTAAAGCATAACATTTAGATCCAAAATCTATAAAATGTTGAAAAGTTGGGAGCCTATTATACCAAAGTTCATAAGGAGTTTTGTTATTGATAATAGAAGAAGGACAACAATTTCTAATATATGCTACAAAAATAATTGCTTCCTACCAAAACATCAACTTCACATTTTTAAAAAACATAATGGATCTAACCATATTAAGCAGTGTCTTATTCATACGTTCTGCAACACCATTCTGTTGTGGATTATATGGTATTGTAGTCTGATGTTTGGTGTCATTGTCCTTCGAATATTGTTCAAAAGAATTAGAAGTGTACTCACCACCATTATCAGTTCTCAGAATGCCAATATTCAGTTGAGTTTCATTTCTGATCATCGAATAAAAAGTTTTAAAATTTTCAAATACTTTGTGAATTTTCTTTCAACAAATAAACCCAACACATTCTTGAAAAATCATCAGTGAATGTCAGAATATATTTATTACCATTTGCAGTTGTTATAAGCATAGGTCCACATAAATTTGAATGTATGAGACCTAATTTTCTTGAAGCTCTGGAAGAAGAACAATAAAAATGCTACTTAGAATGTTTCCCCAAAATGCAAGCATCACATGGTGTAAGATTTTTGGAATTGTATGAAATCATTTTATATCCTATTATCTCATAATTCTAATGTTGTCATAGTTAATGTGACTAAAACAAGCATGCCATAATAAACTAGAAGACAATATCATTTTGTTGTACTAAAAGAACAGAACTGTCGTGAGAATTTATAGTAGATGATGTGTCATTTAGTTTTAAAAGTGTACCTTCTTCAACACCAGTCATAATGAATGTATGATCAGATGCTCTATGTATCTCAAAGATGTTATTGAAGATATGTATGGAGTTCCCTTGTTGTCAAATATGTATAAGAGACATTATATTTCTTTGAAATTGTGACATATAAAGGTCATCTTGTAAAACATAATTTGCAAGATTTGGTATCTTTAAACGAATGGATCCAGTTCTTGAAGGCTTCATTTGAGATTTGTCAGCAAAATATTCTACCCCATCAACTTGGTTAGTGAATGTTTCAAAGAAATCTCTCCTAAAATTCATATGGATTGTAGCTCCTAAATCCAAAATCCAACTATCTTGCCAAGAAAAAAAAATTGGACTAAAAACATCATTAATATTAAAATTGCAATGAGCAACAATGTAATGTGCATATGTTGATGATTTTCCCTTATTTGGTGGTGTCTAATCTTTGTTTTGATTAAAATTTTCTCTCCTTTCACTAACTTTCTCCCAAGGAATTCTACAATTAGTAGCAGTGTGACCAATTTTACCATATCTAAAACATTTGATAATTGATTTATCATTAAAATTAATTTGTTATCTACATTCGTGATTATTCCCCCTCCCCCGCCCCACCCTCCCCTCCCCTCCCCCACTCTATAATTTCTCCTACCACAATCTTTGTCATTATTATTACTTCTAGCATACACTTCCTGAGACTTTTATTCTTTTTGTGCTAGACACAAAGTCTCAACATTAGGATTGGGAAGAGGCTCTTTCTTTCCAAAGGCCTTCTCTCTTTCAAAAATTTTACCTACTAATTTATCAAAGTCCAATTCTTTTAATTTTCCACTAGCTTGGAGAGATTCCAAGTAGTGTGAATAACCAAGGTAGAGAGCTTTTATAAAGGTGGTAAGTTGTAAATCAACCTTAACACCAGTAGATTCAATTTCATAATTGATAGCTTTAATTTCATAAGCCAATTTCAAAAGATCATTATCTTTCATCTCTAGATTAAACAACTTCAATAGTAATTGAATGATCTCCAATTTTGAATGTGAATCATAAAACTATTTTAATGTTTCTAATGCTTCACATGTTCTTCTACTTTGAATAATATATCAACTTACACAATTTTATTCTTATTCTACCAAATTGCTAGTTGTTTTTCCTCTTCAGGCTACTCTATCACATTACCTCATTTTCCTTCACAAATTTTGACAAAAATTGAAGAGAACAAAACAATGGAGCAAAGGACTTGCTCTTCTTAGTATTACAAATCGCTTAAATAATATTACATTGGAAACATCATTAATAAATTACTGGAGTCAAACTCAAATTAAACTGGGCTTAGTGAAATTGAACTAGGACACTTGGAGGGGAGGTTTTGATAACCTAATAGGTGGTTGGAATTATATTCTCCAACACTCTCCCTTCATTACAACCACATAAAATTTAATTAAGATACCTGCTAGTCTATGTCTCAATTAGGTTTACAATTTAAAAATTGACTTCAACTTTTCTTCTTCTCTTTTTATAGATCCTATAGCCTCTAAATTGTTTCAGTATTTTCTTCTTGTCGTAGGATTCAAATTTCATATTCTTTAGTTGTTGGTGCAGGTATTTCATAGTTCCAAGTTGTCTAAGAAAGTCCTGGAATTCTTCAAAAAACAAGTTGTATGTGGGCTGCTACCACATATTATCTTTTGCAATGCGCTTTTCATCTTTAATCTGATGCAACAGAAGACCATAATACAATTTCATCTCTTCAGGACTCCAATACCTGAAATTTTCATTAATTTTTTCATCATGCATGTTGTCTTCAAGGTTCATTTCTACAGCTTCTATGCATACCTCATCAAGGCATGGTGTCCAAGCCATGCTTCAAGGAAATTTAATTCTTCTTCATAATCATTTTGTGTACCTACACACCGGAAATCAATGTTAGAATTAAAAATATTTGCAGAACCACAATGGTTCTGTTCATTCTGCTCTGCAATGATAGATTTCTCTTGTTGTGATTCTTTTCATGCCTCTTCCTCTGTATTTGTTTTCTCTTTGTGGGTTATCTCTGTCTCTTTCTCTGTCTATTCCACTTTTATATTAACTTGTGCTACTGCAAATAGGTTTTTTTCTACTTGGTTTTCAAATTCAAGTGGGATTATCTCACCAAATAGCATCATGTCAATATGATGTTTTTGTTGCATCACCTGCAACCATTCAACATTAGCCAACAATTCTTCATCAAATTTTCCATCAGCAATATTAATTATTGAATTCATCATAGCATTGACTGCTCCAATGGCAGTTTCATTGTCCTCATCAAGATTTGTTGCTGGATTCACCAAAATTTCATCAGCAAGTTGTGTTGTTGGATTCACCAAAACTTCATCAGCAAGTTTTGTTGTTGAATTCACCAAACCTTCATCGGAAAGCTCTGTTGCTAGAGCACCAAATTTTCATCAACAAGCTCTGTTGTTGGATTTACCAAATCGTCATCAGCAAGATCTATTGTTGGTTTTACCAAATCTTCATTAGCAAGATCTGTTGTTGGATTCACCAAACATTCGTCCACTTGTGGTTGTGCGCAATGGGGCTCACAAGCATCTTCATGCTCCTTTTCTACTTCTTCTGCAAATTCTTCACTCATCATCCACTTGTGGCTGAGAACAGTGGGATTCACTAAATTTTCATCTCATTGTCGATCTGTTGTTGTAGATCCACCTTCATCTTCAACTTCAGTGCTCCCCCTTGCACCAAAACACCTCTCAATCATATCCTAGGCCTCCTAGGTTGTCTTGTCTTCTAAAATTAGGGGAAGAATGTTGTCATCTACATATTCTTTTATGCATGTCAATGCAAAGGAATCATTTTTCCTCTTCACTTCTACATCTAAAAAGATCTCAAACATCTCTTGTTGTCGCTTTGACCTTCTTAGCCTCTTGGCTTTTCCCATTTGTTCACGATCTTCACACATAGGTTGGACACTACAATTCCAACTCTCTCTCTTTACTCTATCAACACTCCTGCCTTTTGCTTTTCTTAAAAAAAAAATCCTTCTTTGAAGAATAAATTTTCAATTTCACTAAACAAATTTCACCTTCACTTAAATTCTTCACCCATTTTTAATTTTTTGAAAAACCTCCTCAAAAATTTGAATGCCCTGTTTAAAAAAAAATTACATCTCTCAAATCTCATAAAAATCTCATCTCATAAAAATAATCAATGCAATGAAATATTACATGGGCACTTTTGAAATTACGTATCTTTTTACAAAATAATACCATGCACTTCTCATTCAAATCACATGGACAACTTTAAATGTTTCGTTCAAACCTTTAAACCTTCCATGTTGTGCACATTTAATTTGCATGCTTCATGCGCCCAATGGGATTCACCATACTTTATCTTCAATAAACACTTTTCTTTTCACTTTTCAGATAGAATGGTGGCTGTGGACTTTTGTGAAGGAACTTTGACATTGTGGAATTTTGTTACCTTAATGCTCTGTGCGTTGAAGAGAACGTGCATTGAAACTAATGCGTGCGTTGAAACTAATGTGTGCTCTATAGTGTCTTTGAGCATTAGTAATGCTAACGCATTCTCTGAACCTCTAGGTTGCGTTAATAAAGCAGGTGCATTGACTTCTCTAATGTTTTACTGTGGATAGTGTTCAGCATTCTTCTTCAGAACTAGCTCGTTCTCTTGTTGTTTCTTCGTAGGCTTCTTCAAATTTTTGTTGCTCTCTCAAAGAGTCTTATTCTCTCTCTATTTCTTCACAACAGGCTTCTTCAAACTTCTACTGCTCTATCAAAGAGTCTTGTGTCGGCTCGTCTATTCTCTCTGCTTCTCTCTCTTTGCTCACGTTGTTTCTCTCTTAGGGAGTCTTATGCAAACTAGCTTATCTTCTCTTCTGTTGCTCTCAAGGAGTCTAATGCAAGCTAAGCTTTGATACCATGACAAAAATTGAAGGCAACAAAATGAAGTGGAGCAGACAACTTTCTCTTCTTAGTATTACAAATCACTTAAATAAGATTACAATGGAAACAACAATAATAAATGACTGGAGTCAACCTAGACTTAAACTAGACTCAGTGAAACTAAACTAGGACACTTGGAGGGGCGGTTTTGACAATGTTGATGGTGCTAGACCCACCAACATGTAAGGGGATCTCCCTGGTAAGAAGTCTCAATTAGGCCTCAAACCATTTGGTGTAGGAGTCCCAACAGTGGGTAGTACGATAATGAATTGACTGCGATTTCGCATAGAGGAAAGTAGGATAACTTTGTTGGTAGCAAGGGTGTGATAGCTCCAGTGAGCCAAGGAAGGTGCATGAGAGATTCTAACACATGGGGGTTGAGATGAGTGAGCCCCTTGGAAACCTGTGATAGCACGCAGTTAAGAAGGGAACACACGAGTGAAGATATATCACAACATGGAAGGAAAGCTAGCAAGCAATCCAAAGTGATGGTTAAACCAACAACACATTTCAAAAAGATTCATACATATATACACAGATAGTTATACATGTATGCGTAAGCAAACCAATACATATATCATTTAGAGTAAACCAGATAGCATAGAATACAATACAACATATGCATGAAACGTACAGGATCTTGTTATATTAAGAAGTGTAAGTTCTAGTCATACAATACATGAGTGTCCAACTACTAGTTCCGATAGTGGAATGTTATAGCCACAACTGCCTGCTCCTCTAAAGAGATATACTAGCTCTGCATAGCGGAGAAGCCAAGGCTCGTTACAATACTATCCAAGCTCTCTTCAAGATAGTCTTATCGGAAGCTTGACTGACCAAAAGCCTCTACAATGAGTTATGAGGTTCTATTTATAGAAAAGGGTGGGGTGTCCCTTGACATTCCCCTTTGTGATAGTTCATCTATCCTCACGACTCTTCATCTACTCTATGGTTGTTACATCCAACTATCGACACTTGAACTTCCACTTGACAAGACATTACATTACAATGCACATCTACCCATGCGGGACAAAATGGCTTGAACAAGCCATGCAAGACATCACTGACACTCAATCTGTTGTGGTGAGACCAACTCTTTGGCATGCTTGTGATGGTGAAGGTGGTGAGCTAATGCCAAGATTGGTCATCCGTGATGGTGTGCATGCACTCCATGGTGCCATCTCCCATTGAAATTCTTCTGCATATACCTCCCTCTTCATTGCTGGGAATTGGAACCTGTCTGTGAAGTCATTGTCAATGAGGTTCGACTTGTTGTATTTCCCATACAAGTCGTCCATAACTTTGATTCTTGCATCTAGTGCGATTTGTGGAACTTATGTGATTCTATTGGCCATTGCTCCCCTTCTTCTGTAAACAATTTGCACTAGTGGTCTTCTGTTTCTCATGTCCTCCTCCTGTTCTTCCAAGTGCTTCTAGAATCCTTCTAGTGTTTGAAATTATACCATTCCCTGCATTCTCCTAAGATTTAAGTAGCTGGTTCTAACACGACATCCCCTAACTGATGAGTCTTTAATCAATTAATTACTTCAGCGACCTTCTCATGTATTCTAGCTATCTTTTTGCCGTCATTGGCTCACTGGTACGTGCCAACTATGACATGGGCTTGCAAAGTACAGAGTGGGCTGCATGGCGTTTTTATTCTACCACGTTGGGCTTATTTATTAACTAATTCTATGCTTAATAGGAAAGATTTTCCGACCCTACCTTGACAATTTCCTTATTGATTACTCAATCAAAAAATAACTATTGGTACGACAGATGGGACAAGTGCGTGTGTGGCCATCAATTTTGGAAAAAGTTCAAACCTACGTGTATTTTTCTTATGGTGTTTGACACACACAGCTATTGTTCCCACCAACTAGGCCTGTTGACTCTACTAACACTACCCGCCTGACCACAAATGGGTTGCGGTATCTCTCTACTAACCGTGACCTTGTTATGAAAAGTAATTTTCTTTTGCGGAAAGGTTTCAGTCATGCGCCATTCACCCATCTTGGCAGTAAGACTCCATCCAGTTGCATGAGTCTCACCACATCTGATTCCTTTATATGTGAAATTATGAACAGGCCTAACCAGTGCATCTATAATTTTCCTGGGAACTTGAGGAACTTGCTGTCATAGAGGAGCACTTGGTCGCCAACCCCGAACGATTTCTTCTTGATGTGCCTATCATGCCAAGCCTTCTGTCTTTGTTTCTCAATAGACTGATGGAACTCTGCCAGGAATCGCATTTCATCGAGCTCTAACAGCTGGCTCAGTCTGTCCCGCAAGGCACTGCTATTGGTCATTCCTGTTGCCTCTGAAATGAACATGCTGGGTAGTACAAACTCTACTGGCACCACTGCCTCTCTGCCGTATACTAGCTGAAATGGAGTTTTTTGTGGAGTCTTTTAACTGTTTTTCTATATTCCCAGAGTGTTGCTGGAATTATTTCATCCCAGTCATCTCTATTGGCTGATACGATTTTGGTTAGCCCTTTTTCCAGTATCTTGTTGAATGCTTCTACTACACTGTTTTCTTGTGGATGGTAAGGGCTTCTCTTGTGATTTTGTACCATAAAGTTCGTTAATACAACATGAATTGTCTCATTCATGAAGTGTATACCCTCGTCGCTTGTGAGACTCCTTGGGCATCCGAACCTTGAGATGATGTTTTCAAAAATGAAGTGCGTTGTGGTTTTTGCTGTGCATTCTTTTACTGGCATGGCTTCTGCCCATCTTGATAGGTACTCTATGGTGGTAATTATGTATTAGGCTTTGGAGTGATGTGCTGGTGGGGATATTGGACCAATGAAATCTACCACCCACTTATCAAATATTTGCACTGTATGGACTAGGTGTAGTGGTAGCTCATCGCATCGGGAAGGCCTTCCAACTCTTTGACAGACATCGCATTCATTGGTGAATGCCTTTGAATCCTTATGTACTGTAGGCCACCACAGTCCTGCTTGTAGTATCTTCCTTGCAGTTTCCTTACCCCCTACATGTCCTCCCACAACCCCTGCATGGCACTCCCATAAGATATCTTCTCTTTCATGTTGTAGGACACAACGTCTGAGTATCTGGTCTAAGCCCATTTTGTAAAGGTGTCCTGCTATGAGTTGGTAATCCGCTGCTCTGACCACCAGGTGCCTTTTCTATGTTGCAATGTAGCCCTGTGGACAACTGCCTGTTGTGAGCAAAGTAGCAATTTCCTGCAGGTGGTCGGGTATGGCTTCTATCCTGAACAAATCGACATCGAGTAACCGGTCATCTATTGCTCCATCACTCTTCCCTGTTTCCAAGCGAGAAAGATGATCCGGGCCTACATTCAGTCTGACTGGCTTAATAACTACTTCAAATGTGAACTCTTGAAATAATAATAACCATTTGCATATTCTTCCCTCTAGTATGGGCTTGTTTACTAGGTATTTCAGTGCAGAATGCTCTGTGAAAAATTTGAATGGCGCCCCCAATAGGTAGTGCCTAAACTTTAGGAGAGAGTAGACCATTTCTAGAGCCTCTCGTTCTATTGTTGTGTAATTATTTTTTGCCATGGAGAGCTTCCTGCTTGCATAGTATACTAGATGATCCATCTTCTCTCGTGGTTGCGCTAGGACTACTCTTAGTGCTATTCCAGACGCATCAATATGTACATGGAACATTTTGTTCCAGTCAGGGTACACCAATATGGGTGCACTTACTAACCTTTCTTTTAGTTTGTCCAGTGCTGCTTGACAATCTGTTGTCCAAATGAATTCCTCCATCTTCTTTAGCAGTCTCTCCATTGGGGCTGCTATGGTTGCATAGCTTCTGATGAACCTTCTATAGTACCCCGTGTGGCCTATAGTTGCTCTTACTTGCTTTATGTTGCGGGGTGGTTCCATGTGGACGATTGTTGCTATTTTGGCAGGGTCCATGCAGACTCCACCTTTGAAAACAATATGCCTAGCATGGTTCCAAAGGGAACCGCGAAAATGCACTTCTTCAAATTTAAAGAGATCTGCAATTGTTTGCATCTTTCGAACATTACTCTCAACAGACTAGTATGCTTTTTTAGCAGGCTATACATTGTCTAGTCGTCCATGTAGACTTCTAGGAACTTATGAATATAGTCTCGGAAAGTTGCTATTACAATCCTTGAAAAGATTGTTGGCACATTCTTTAAACCGAATGGCATTACATTGTATGCGTATGACCCCCACTCCGTCGTGAATGTTGTTTTCCTTTTATCATCTTCGGCTATTAAGACCTAGTGGTAGCCCGAGAAGCCATCTGTGAACGAGTAAAACTCATTCCCTGCAACATTGTCTAGGACTTCGTCGTTGAAGGGTGTGGGGAACAGGTCGTGCACGCATGCATTGTTTAGGCTCCTATAGTTGACGCATACTCTAATCTCAATCGCATCCTTCTTGTTTTGAATAACTATAGGGCTTATCCGGTCAGCTTCATCGACCAAAAAAATGATTCCTACATCTAGCATTTTATCAATCTCCCTTTTAAATTTTTCTTTGCCCTTAGGTTCAGCCGGTATGTTCTGTGCTTCACTGGTTGGATTCCTGGTTCCAAAACAAGTTTAATTTCTCCCAAGTTACCTTTTATCGCCTTGAGTTCAGCTACCGAAGCTAGGAATAGGTCCTGGTATTCTTGTAGCAACTCAAAAATTTCTTTAGTGGTATGTTCATCCCAGTAGTCTCATACTGATGCTATCTTTGGTTTATCCTCCATCCCTACATTCTGCTTTCTCAACTTCACTGGTAAGATATGGGTTCCTTCTATCGAGGGACTCTCACAGATCCCCCTTTCTCCCTCTGTTTCTTCAAAGGCTAGGTGTCTAAGCACTTCCAATCCATCTTCTTCTGGTTCTGCATCAATTCTGTCGTAGGTTACAAGTCTTGGAGATTCCATGTCAAATAAGTATTGTAGGAATTTTTCTTCGTGCTCCCCCTCAACTAGCGTCTCCGGAGTGAACAAAACCCCTTTCACCACTTGAAGCGCTTCTGTCATTTGTGCTTCACTGTCCTTGAATGATAAATCATTGATGAACTGTGTTTTCAAGGCATCTCAAGCAGTTGTTTGTCGTTGTAGTTCTTCATGGATGTACCATGCTCAGAGGATGGCGTTGAGGGTGTGTATAAATGCATGCACCCACAGGTTTCTTGGCAGTCCCTGGCTTTCCTAGTTGGTCGTGCACCCTTTGACATGTTCCTTTGGACTTGAATTCCCCGTGTATTCTTTTTGGTCTAGTGGCTGCTCTTCTTCTTGCTAAAACTTTCCTTTAATGCTTGCTTTACATCCTTCCAATCTTTCAATACCTGGCAGTGTGCTTTCCACCATCTTGTCGATGTTGCCATGAGAACAATGTCCAAGAAGGGAATTCTCTGGTCTTCTGGTACATCTTGGTCCATCCTATCCAGGAACTGTTCTATCAGTTCAAGGCCACAGTACTTCGGGATGTCTTCCTTTCCTATATCTCCCCGATTTAGTCGGCTCATCATTGCACATCGTTAGGTTGTTAGTTCATATCCACCCTACTGTCATGCATCCCATGTAGCTTCTGAACTAGCTTCTAAAATTTGGGTGCTCCTCCAGCTAACCGAACCTCTGGCTATAGGATTTATGTAATCTTCCCTCTTTCTTGTCATGAGAGTATACAGCTGATCTAACATCCCTAGTTCTTCCCTGTTGTTTGTTGGTTCTGTAAACCTGGGTCCTTGATAAGGGTCCAACGGCTGAATCACCCTCAAGCCTTTTGCTTTGAAGATCACCAGTTCCTTTTTCAAATCTATGACGGCATAGCTTTCATATGCCTAGTCAATCCCCAGGAGTGTTGGATATGGGTCTCTATCCCACATAATGTCTATTACTTCAAATTCAGTGTGTGTTTTTACTCCTGCTACATTCTCTAGTCTTCGAATGGGCTGTATACAGTACTGATTTTCCATTCTCAACTGAATTGGCGAGTACTTCAGTTGCGGCTTCCCCATTGCCTCCCAGGTCTTTCGAGGTAGGATGTTTACATTTGATCCTAGATCTAGCATGGTGTCCTTTATCTAGAATCTTGCCACCTGCACATTGATTCGGAATTCCTTCCTGCTTCTCTTCTTATTCCACTTTACCCTCCTGGAGGCTTTCTCTGGCCAGACTTCGCAAGGTTGTCCCACGTCCTCTCGCTCTATGGACACCGTGGCTTTCAAGATTTTCCATAATTCCCTTTGCATGGTCTCATCTTCAACAATTTCTAAGAACAATTTAAACCATTCCCCAATGGGTTGGGCAGGGATGAGCCCGCAGACTTGCAGACATCGGGTGTCCCTATCTTCAGTCATCCCTTCAAACAATTTGGCTGCTTCTTGGTAATATTTTTTCTGGCACTTGGGTTGATACACCTTTGGTGGTGATGTTTCTTTGATGATCACGGTGGTTTCCTCGGCGTAGCGATCTTCCCCTGTCTTCTTCCCTCCTCAGGTGACTATATTGATATTTGCTGCGAGGAGACCCTCGTCGTTCCGAGGCTTGGCATTCACTAGGCTAGCCCCTCGCTGTCTGGTCCTCTCTTCCCATTTCACGATGAGCTCTGGGCAGTCTTCTGTTGTGTGGGTGTTAGCATTGCACTATGAACACCATGGTCTTCTCTAGAGCGGGCATTCCCTTGTGACATGTCCTTCTTGATCGCGATTGTAGCATCTTAGGGGTCCTCCGCCCCATGATCTACCTCCGCGTCCATTTCCTCCTCACCCCCCTCAATTTGCTTCATTGACTCAGAACGTGGATTTATCTAGTCTTTCTGCCAGAGCATCCAGTGCGCGGCATTGATCGGTGTTATGCGTAGTCGATGTACAGAACTCGCAGTAGTTGTTATTGGGGACACTAGATTACTTTTGCAGCATTGGACACATCCGCGGTAGGTGTCCATATGTTCTACAAATTTCACAGAAATCTACGTTATTCCTTCCTGGGAAGGGTCCTTGCACCCCAATGGCCGCAACCCCTACGGTCAGAGTGGTTCACGATGACCCCGCCACCCCTCCTGCTTAGTTAAGACCTCGCAGTCGTGGGCATTCCATCGCAACGTGCCCCTCCACCAAGCCATGGGTGCACCAAACATTGGGCCTGGCCGGTCGTACGGGCTAAAGATACCTCAGCTTCTCGGTCAGGTTCGCGATCTGGCTTTGCAATCCCATGATTGTTGGATCTTACAGACTTGTGCCTCCCTAATATTCATGGGATGCCCTGCCATCACTTCTATCCGCGATGCTTGCTCTAAAGCATCCTGCAGGGTTCCTATCTTTTGTTGTGTCAGTGGTGTCCTGGTCAAGGGCAAGAGCGCCTTGATGAACCAGTCCCGCTGGTGGTTCAGGTCCAAAGTATAACTTAGCTTGGCAATGGTGTCCTTAAACATTTGCATGAGCTCCCACATAGTCTCTCCCTCCCTCTGCTTAATTTCCCACAACTCCGATAGCCCTTGCTGATCAGTTTGTGGTACCTTGAATTCTTGCACAAATCCCCTCTTAATGTCATCTATGGTTGGGTTTTGGTTTTTCTCTACCCACTTTATGAACCAGTGTAGGGCCCGTTCCCTTAGCGTGGTCTAGAATTCCACCGCCTGAACGTTATCCGGAGTCTGGCGAGCTCTCCAGATGGCTTTGCAGAGGTACCAGTGTTGCTCCACATCCTCATTCCCCTTACCTGCAAACTCCAGGTATCTTGTAAATGATCCCGCCATACTGTTTTGAATATTAGCTAACAACACAAACCCGTTGGTTCCCAGCTGTAGCGACCCCTATAGTCCCAAGTTACTACTATAGCCAGTTCTGGTATCACTCCCAGTATTGAGACCAGTCCTATATTTTTCTCGTGTCCTATATACTCGCGCTGCTTTTATTAGGTTAAAGATGAATTCTTCTGGTTTGTGATAAGGTAGCACAGGAAGGTTGGGGAGATCGTCACTTGTGATTTGGGGTTGGGGCTACTGAACTTTGGTGGATGTTGGTTCTTCATTGAATAACTTACTCATTTTGTCACCCATGTTGTCATCATCTTCGTGCCAACATGGGTGTTGATCCTCCGGTTCTTCTTCCGAAGCCTTCGAGGAGGATCCCCCATATGTTCCCAGTTGTGATCCCACATCTGCAACATTCTGAGATAGTCCTTCTCCAGTTCCCTATTAAAATCCTATTTCTGCAACTTACAGGGAATGCCTTTCCTCCTCTTCCCGATTCTGACATCCTTTCGTCCCATCTTTTGGTGCCCTAGCGTCCTCTTCCCCCTTCATCTCAGCTTGGGAATTTTCCATTGCAACTCCTATTGGGAAGGACGCTCTCCTTCTTTTCCCTAGGGCTTGAGCTGCTCTTACCTACCACTTATCTGCTAATAGTGCCCTTCTTTGTGCTCTAACATCCCTCACTTTCTTTAATCCTTCTGCATCCATCCCCCCTGCAGCACCCTTATCCCCTTGTGGGCAGCATTTTCCCCTTTAGTTCCTTCCCCTGATACTGGGGTTTTATGCTTCCATCCTGGCAATGGCTAGAGATAGCATTCCCTCTTCTACCAAAAGCATCTTAATCCACATCAGGATTTCCCCTATCAATTCCCCCCTTAGCTCAGAGTTGAACACCGCCTCCGCCTTTGAGTAGGACTGATAGCTTTCTGCAGCAAACTCAACTACATATCCCTCTACCATAGTTCTCACCCAAAAATCAACTGCTCTCATCTACTCATTATCCAGTTGTTGTAATAGTGCAGTCTTGGACAAAGTCCAACTATGGCAGGCTCTCACCGATCCACTCGAAGGACTTTGTCACTTCAGTTCCCTCAACCAATTGTACAAGTCCTCAGGGAATTTGCACCAGAAAATTTCATACTGGTCATCTGAGCTATCAGCGTATAGGATCTACTTATGCACCCTACCGATCGGCTGATTCTTACGGGCAGCTCTTTCTACCACAAATTCGTCTTTTTTTTTATTCCACTAGTTTCCGATCTCTCTCTTAAACACCCTCAATAACATATTCTAAACTAGTTCTCCTAATTTCAAGTCTCAACAATGGAACCATTTGTTGGCTCGAATCATTCATCAGGGGAAAGACCCTGGGTTCAGGCATGGAAGGCCAACAATGGTCCGCTATAGTCTAGGACAACGCTGGCATTTTCACCTCACCCTGAAGGGCAAAGAGTCTCCCCCAAAGCGTGTCGCGACCAAAAGAGGAGAAGGGCCTAGCATGGAATTGAGGAGGTCTAAGTTAGACATAGGTAGTCATACCCATATGCTTTCATAATACATGGAACAGATATAATGATATCCTAAACTCATACACAAGGACTCATCATATATACCACATAACTAACAGCATACTAGTATCGATCTATCAAGCACCAGCTTCATGTAATAAGGACACTATTTAAAATTTTGATAAGCCACAATACATGATATGAAATACACTACGAGTCTTAACAATCATCAACTTGGATTAAATTAAAGTGACAAAATAAAATACATTATAACTTGGCCTCTCACCATCAACAATACATAAAATACCCGGCTCGGTAGCTTGGGTTAGATCTGCTCCACAACCCAGTTCCTTAGTTTCCAGCTCTTCCTGCTTTTGCTCTTGTGTTTATGTACCTCCTCAATGGCCCAATCCTTTAGTGCCTGATAGGTCCATCCTTAGCAACAACCCCGACGATCAATGAAAATCAACACCAATAGTAGCAACACCAACAACAACCAACCTCTTCATTTCTGCTCTTCCTCTTTTTATATCCTTCCTGGCTGCCTAGACTGCCAGTTCTCATTCGACTGTTTGCTTCCTTAGTTGCCTCTGCGCTTTCTCACCTCCTCAGCTACCTTTTCCTTCCACTGCCACCTTTCCATCACCTCCCTGCAACTGCTTGTTCTGCCCCCAAACTGTTGCTGCCAATTGTACCTTCCCACCCTACAGTTGGTTAAAATTGGTCAAAACTCTTCAAAATTAACGAAGGCTCCAAAAGGTGTTTCTCTGCTACCAGCAAGCCTGGACAGTACATTTGCAGAGTGACATAGGAACACAATTATGGCTCCATTTCCAACAAGCCTGGTCAGAACCCTGGTGGAGTTACTTTCATCACCTCTCTGCACAAGAAGCCTTTCTCTTTTTTCGCCTTATTCATTTTCATTTTTTTTCAAATTTTTTTCACTTTTCCCTTTTTTTCATTTTTCATCTTCGTAATTGTGCACAACACTTATTCATTTCAGAGGCCGAAGAGGGATCTCTACTTATTTATAGCAGAAGAGGTTTGTTACACAGTAATTTGTCACCATTGGTCACCGTCCCTGTTACCCCTTTCCCATACTTTGGAGGACTCATTCCGGGACCTGTGAGCAGTGACATAACCTAAAAACACTTGCATTATGTTCCCCTAAGTATGTACTTCATGTTCCCTGAAGACACCTCCTGCGAAATATTCCTAAAAAGTGCTCTTTTTCCATTAGCGCGGGTCCACAATGTACTACCTGTGCCAATCAATGAGATTCTCAAAAGAGGGTGCGACCATTGGCGCTCTGTCTTAGAACAACACCCGGGCCAACCAAGTTTGGTAAAGATTTTTGACAAACGCGTGCCTAGATGTTTTTTCCCTTCAAGTCACGAAGTCTTTTGAGGATAAAGCTCATCTTCTAGATGTCGAGAGTCATCATCTATCCTTGACATCTATCCGCAGCAGCTTTTTGGAGATAATGCCAATCCATAATGGGTGTCCTGATGCATTGTATCTTCCTCCCCTTCTCCATCTATAAAATTCTGTCCTCATGCATTTGACAAGCTAGTTTTGGAGTAATGCTAGTTGTGATAACGCTTGTCTTGAGTGATAGTAAGAGTCTTGAAGCATAGGGAGGTTATGCTGCCGGAAGTCTGAGAGAGAGAAGGTCTATTGCAAGACATACATAGCTGCTCGCCCAGCCAGAGGAGAGGTTCAACGTCAGAACCTTGGTTGTATCTTTCTCTGTTGATTATTCATTAATAAACGACTATCATTATGGTTCCGATCTTACTGTTTATGATGATAATGTTTGATCTATTTCCTTTCTGACTAAAATATAGTTGTATTTTAGTGGATTTTATGCTTGTATTCGCTTCGTTCTTTGCATGTGCAGGTATCCATTCGCGGAGATCATGAGGATTGTGACCTGCCGAAGCAAGGGAACGGGAGTATCAACTCTTCTTCGACATTAGCGTTGGACTCCAGGTTGGTTCTCATAATCCACTTTCAGTTTGCAACTAGGAACTTGCATGGTAGCGTGAATTGATTGTTGCTAGACCCATTTTGGGCTAGTGGGATCGCCTCTGTCCGCAGAGGGGATTTACCTCTCCAACAATTTGGCGACTCCACTGGGGAGGAGCTATTTGTTGTTTGATTCATAAACCTTGGACGGAGCCTGAAGCACGGCCAGGCAGCCTTCAAAACGCTATTGCTTTGCATTAGCGGAGTAGATCAACGCCACTTCAGTCAATCTCCGGTTTGGTTTATGAACCGAACAGCTTGGAGTTTGTCTTGCATGTTAGTTTTCTCTTGCTTGCTTGCGTAAATGAGCTTTCTGGGTCAGTTTTAAAGTTGTTTCTTGCTGTTGGATCTGTCTGAATACTGTCGACCAGACCCTAGGCTGCTTTATTTATTTTTTGGGCCAGCAAACTGTGTTGGTGCATTTTTCTGCCTGACAGTCGCGCCAGTTGGTGCATGTTGCACAAGAGCAACTCGCGCTAATTCCTTAATAGCGCTAGTTACAGGCTGACAGTCGCGCCAGTCCTGTGAACTTTGCCAGTGTGTTTGTTGGAAACTTTGTAAACTTAGATTTCTGTCTTTTCTCAGCTACTGGAGTGTATCAGAACTCTGTTTGACTGGTTTTTACCGTTATCCTTTGGGTGTTTGCCTATTTCCATCGATTTTATATCCCAGCCCTAATGCATCTAGTGGCTTTGTATATCGAGCCTTCCGTGGGATCTTTCGGTTCTTTGATTGTCCAGTTAACTTTTTGGTTGTTTTCTACACTTGTCTAGTGGTTGTCAAAGCTTATTATTCTGTGCTTCGAGCAATTCACCTCTAGCTTGTTTGGATTTTGCTTGGCTTCGTTTGAGCTTAGATCACATGGTTCATTGAGGTCTTTGCGATTTTCCTTGTTTTGACAGTTCATCTTGGTGTCTCAGACTTGGTTCTATTTGCATTGAGTGAAATTTGCCTGTTTATGCTTGTTAATATCTCTTGAGATTTGTTAAGTGCATTATGCCATTTAAAAAAAAAAACAAATGATCTTTTTGCATTATATTAGTTAGCATTTATTGTTATTGGCAATTAGTCACTTTTAAAAGAAAAAGAAAAAGTTTCATTTCTTGCTATTAGCTGCATTAGGATCTTTGTTGCTTGTTTGGTGATCATTTTGTTTTTTTGAAAATCTCAAATCTTCTGTAGTTAGCATTCATTGAACGAAATGATATAATTTTGGCATATAGTTTGCATTTAGGAAGTTTTGAGAGATCACATACGGTAGGACCTAAAAACTGAAACCTAATTGAAGATCAACTGTAAAATAAACCGAATGAATCTAACAACGCATTGGAACCTAACGCATACATTCTAGAGGTCTAGGCTAGAGACGTGTTCCGGCGTCGTTAAACCTAGTCACTGTTGTTTCACATTACGGTTGGGTGATTCCTCCTCTTGTGACTCGATAGTGGTCTAGCACGGACTGAGCTCCCACGTACCGTCGCGTATATAAGGGAGACCCCACTAGGTTATCATCCTTTATCCACAGGAAGCCGTGTCTGCCGCCTTACAAGCCGTAATGCACTAAACACAGCATTCGGGAAGATTGACTGTCGTACAGGAAGTCCTTGGTTTTCATCTGATTGCCAAGGTGTATAAGCAGTTTTACGGATTGTTTGGTAAACCCTTTGCCTAGAGTCTCCAGAGTAGTCACTTTTGATCCTTTTCGGACTCCTTAAAAGAAAAGGTGCCAGTGAGCGTCTTGTCACTTCGTGCTCATTAAACATTCGAAGGAGACTAGAGTCATCTTTTTGTCCTTTTCTCGACTCTTAAAACATGAAAAGGTCAAGTTGTGTCTTTATGTCTTAAAATTTATTCGGCCACGATACATATTTACCCGGTTAGATTTTGTTTGTGTTAGCTTGAGTAAGGTTCTTTCTCATTTTCAATGGCAACCTTCCCCGAGTCTACCGGCCAAGGTGTTCCCCCGGATGGAAACCCTAGTTCATTTCCTTCTTTTGGAAATGCCGGTGCTCCGTATATGGCAACTTTGTCTTTGCCTGGGTTAACCATCGGTTTGCCCGTATGGTTTTTTCAACCTCGGTGGTCCCGAGTGTGATGACTCCTGTTCCACCGTCTCCTCCACCCGAACAACATCATGTTGATTCCAAGGTGGACCTCTCCCCTTCTTCGCCTATTTCTGCGTCCTCATCTTCTACTTCGCCTGGTGAAAGTCTGGATTCAAGTAACCAGGTGGCTAAGAAGAAGAAGAAGAAGATGAAGAAGAAGAAGACTCCTAAACGAGAGGTTAAAAGTACAACTCAAGTCGAGCCACCTTCTGCTCCTCCGCGGAAGGTCAAATTTCCTTGTAAGTTGTGCAAGGAGGACCATCTTCTTCGCGATTGTCCTGGCATTCCGAGGGTTTTAGAAGTATGGTCTCACGATCCGGCCCGCCCCTCATCGTCCTCTGGAGATCACAGCGATGTTACCTTATCACCTGGAAATGGTAAGGGAAAAGGGAATATTCGAATCCCCTGTAGATTTTGTGAAGGCAATCATCCCCTTCACCTTTGTCTGCTCAAGGATAAAGCCTACGCTGTTTTGGAAAGTCTTACAGTTTCCTCACCCCAACTTCCCACTGGTTATCAACGTCTCTCTGCACCTGCAGATCATCCCCCTGTTGACAAAGAGATTGACTTAGAATCTTCTCTTGTCCAGGATCCTCTTCCCGAACCTGGCTGTGCCACACCTGTTCCAGACCAACCATTGGTCGGAAAGAGTGACGACTTGAGTTCACCACCCGTCGACCACTCTGTTCTGGAAGAGCATCATTCCCATGTTCTTCTCGTCTCCTCAGATTCTCCTGAGTCCAGAAATGACTCTCCTATCCCAGCTGCTCCCGAGAGTCCTACTTCGGTCCCTTTAGAGCAGGGGGGCAATCATACGATTCCCCCACCAAGTAGTTCAGTCATTTCCTTCGACTGGAGTCGTTTGACTACCTCCCGCCTTCCATCCCATGTGCCTTTCTGGGTCACGGTACACGCCTATAATAAGGCGATACCTGGCACTGTTTTGGATGAGGGTGCATCTGTTAGTCTTATGCCTGCCACTACTTGGCAAGCGTTGGGTTCCCCACAGCTTGTGCCAGTCGCACCGAATCTGATGGCTTTTGACGGAGGAACTAGCCAACCATTAGGGATCCTTCCAAAGTTCCCTATTACTTTGGGAGGCAAGACCGTCTATATAGACGTATTGGTTACCCAAGGTGCTTTAGATTTCAATCTTCTCCTTGGTCGTGACTATGTATATGCCATGGGGGCCCTTGTCTCTTCACTTTTCTGTGTGGTTTGCTTTCCACATGATGGAAGAATTGTGACTATCGATCAATTATCGTTCGTTCGTCCACAAGTCCCTCCTGCACAGTCATCATCCCCTCCTGGTTTTCATCCACCAGTTGCATCTGCCCCAGCACAGATCAACTACGTGGCCACCTATCCCATGCATGTATCCAGTGATGCCGCCGTTGTGCATAGTGTCCTGGGGGCATTGGGTCCTGACTTCCGAGATGTTATCCTTCCACCGGGAGTGGCACTCTTGGAAGACCCAACTTCCTGTTCATTATGATGAAGTTTGGGCCGAGGATAGTTTCGATCTTGTGGCGACCTCGTTAAAAAATGAAACAAGATGTTGGAGCATAGTTCCTTTCCAGTGTCAAGCTCCTTAAAAAATGAAACTGGGTCTGGGGCGGAGCATAGTTCCTTGTCTTGTGTCAAGCTCGTTAAAAAATGAAACAAGGGTTATGAGGATAGTTCTTTTACTGTGTCAACCTCATTAAAAAATGAAACAACTCCCTTTCCAAATCGAGTCTTTTGATTAAGATCTCGTAAAATACAAGTCGAGTCTTTCACAGATCTCGAGAGTGAACCTTCATTCCATCCACCTCGTTGAATGCAATGAAGCTTGGGGGGCATGTACCTCGATTTGCGTTATCATGCTGGGGGCATTCGAACTTATAACAAGCATAGTTTTTCGTTTCAAGCTTGTGTAAACATGAAACCGAATCCAAGCAGAGTTCTTCATGGTTCAAGCTTGTGTAAAAATGAACCCATATCTGATTTACATCTCGTGACTGCTGCCTATCTGCTAAATTCTGCTAGATGAGCCTTGGTTGTTTCTTTCCATCGCCACCATCTCTTTGGCCGATCATATGCTCTCACTTGATTGTTTATCCTTTCCTGAGGAACCGCAGCGATGAGTGGTTTTATTAGCCAGCCTCTTAACTATTATATGTTTTGAGCAGTTCCACCATTGCCGGAACCAGTTGCTACCCTTTATACCACTCGTTCCTTCAGGACGAGTCGCCTTTACGCTCTTTTCTGACTCGTAAAATATGAAAAGATTGCCGAGTATTTTTCCTTTTTGACTCGTTAAAGAAAATAAAAATGGAGGTCTTCTTTCAGCTCTTTTCCGACCATTTAAAGACGAAAAGATTGCCGAGTTTTCCCTCTTGACTCGTTAAAAGTAAATAAGAGGCAGTCATTTTAAGTTCTTTTTGTTGACCGTTAAAACATAAAAAGATTACCGGGTTTTTGTCGTTTCAGACTCGTTAATGGTTACAAAACGACGTGGTTTTGATCACTTTTTTACTTTTTCAGGTCGAAATCACTATTTATGAAAAGTACTCCTCGATCGTAATGGTCGGGCGGTTCTTTCGAGCATTGTTTTATACTTTTTCGGGCTCGAGAGACACAACTTTACGAAAAAGGACACCCTTGGAGTTTCCTTTTTTGCTGTCTTTTCAAACTCTCTAAACATGAAAAGACGCCGAGTTCTTCCTTTGTCAGACTCGTTAAAACCTGATGACATCGGATTTTGTCGAAATGACGCACCACAAGCATATGTTATCCCCATCAAGCTTGTTAAAAATAATTGGGGTACTTGCCAGAAATGGCAGGGGAAAAAAAGGAACCATAATTATTGTCGTGTTGGCAGTATGTCGCTCTTGAACATGGCACTTGTCTGCTTTTGTGTCTGGGTGGGGATATCTCATCTCATTTTTCACTTGCCTCCGTGGATTTGGGTAATCCTGTTTGACCTCTCATCTGCTCATTGCCTCGTCACCATGACCTCTGATCCATTGATGTCAAATACTGCCAATTTCCACTGTCGTGCCGCCGATATGTTCAAGAGAAGTTGACCTCTGCAAAGAAACAACCTCCCTCTGATAGCTCACACAATCCTGATTCACAACTTTATCTCTTCGTCTCGTGTCGATGATGTGGGAAACATTATGGCCCACCTTCGATCAAGGTCACTTCCTATCGACTTCAGCTCATTATCCAGGAGGCTGATCTAGAGACTCCCTTCCGGTGCCTTGGAGCCTGCATGCCTCAATGGCAAGTTCTTCGTGTTCGACATGAGGTTTTCATCATTGGCCTCCGATCGAATGATTCTACGGGTGTTCGACGTCAGATCACTAATTCGCACGTCGTAGATTGTACCTGTAGTACCTTGAGGGCCATTGTTATTATTGGTGGTACCTCTCGCGTCTGTTAACAGTTTTCATTATTGACTGGTAATCAGACGATGTTCATGCATGTTCGACTTCAGCTCATATATTCGTATGCTTGAACTTGTACATTTGTTCGGGTCGAGATGGAGCGCAAGACCCTGGATTTTGTCTGTTGTAATCCAGGCGTGATTCTTGTTACATGACTCATTCACTGGATGGCTGTGACCATACCTGAGTCGATTCATTGATCCTAACCAGATGGCTGCGCCCATACTATGGATCTAGATTATTATGTACTCTCTTATGGATGGCTGCGACCATACCACATATATCATGTACTTGAGCTATCATTTGTATCTCTCGATGCAGATTCTCGGCGGCAGCTACATGTGTTCTTGTAAAGCATTTCACCCCTCTCTCTCTCTCGGGCCTCATGCTTTAGGGGGCATCTGTTACACAGTAATTTGTCACCATTGGTCACCGTCCCTGTTACCCCTTTCCCGTACTTTGGAGGACTCATTCCGAGACCTGTGAGTAGTGACATAACCTAAAAACACTTGCATTATGTTCCCCTAAGTATGAACGTCATGTGCCCTTAAGACACCTCCTGCAAAATATCCCTGAAAAGTGCCCTTTTTCCATTAGCGCGGGTCCACAATGTACTACCCGCGCCAATCAATGAGATCCTCAAAAGAGGGTGCGACCATTGGCGCTCTGTCTTAGAACAACACCCGCGCCAACCAAGTTTGGTAAAGATTTTTGACAAACGCGCGCCTAGATGTTTTTTCCCTTCAAGTCATGAAGTCTTTTGAGGATAAAGCTCATCTTCTAGATGTCGAGATTCATCATCTATCCTTGACATCTATCCACAGCGGCTTTTTGGAGATAATGCCAATCCATAATGGGTGTCCTGATGCATTGTATCTTCCTCCCCTTCTCCATCTATAAAAGTCTGTCCTCATGCATTTGACAAGCTAGTTTTGGAGTAATGCTAGTTGTGATAACGCTTGTCTTGAGTGATAGTAAGAGTCTTGAAGCATAGGGAGGTTATGCTGCCGGAAGTCTGAGAGAGAGAAGGTCTATTGCAAGACATACATAGCTGCTCACCCAGCCAGAGGAGAGGTTCAACGTCAGAACCTTGGTTGTATCTTTCTCTGTTGATTATTCATTAATAAACGACTATCATTATGGTTCCAATCTTACTGTTTATGATGATAATGTTTGATCTATTTCCTTTCTGACTGAAATATAGTTGTACTTTAGAGGATTTTATGCTTGTATTCGCTTCGTTCTTTGCATGTGCAGGTATCCATTCGCGGAGATCGTGAGGATTGTGACCTGCCGAAGCAAGGGAATGGGAGTATCAACTCTTCTTCGACATTAGCGTTGGACTCCAGGTTGGTTCTCATAATCCACTTTCAGTTTGCAACTAGGAACTTGCATGGTAGCGTGAATTGATTGTTGCTAGACCCATTTTGGGCTAGTGGGATCGCCTCTGTCCGCAGAGGGGATTTACCTCTCCAACAATTTGGCGACTCCCCTCTGCGGACAGAGGCGATCCCACTAGCCCAAAATGGGTCTAGCAACAATCAATTCACGCTACCATGCAAGTTCCTAGTTGCAAACTGAAAGTGGATTATGAGAACCAACCTGGAGTCCAACGCTAATGTCGAAGAAGAGTTGATACTCCCATTCCCTTGCTTCGGCAGGTCACAATCCTCACGATCTCCGCGAATGGATACCTGCACATGCAAAGAACGAAGCAAATACAAGCATAAAATCCACTAAATACAACTATATTTCAGTCAGAAAGGAAATAGATCAAACATTATCATCATAAACAGTAAGATCGGAACCATAATGATAGTCGTTTATTAATGAATAATCAACAGAGAAAGATACAACCAAGGTTCTGACGTTGAACCTCTCCTCTGGCTGGGCGAGCAGCTATGTATGTCTTGCAATAGACCTTCTCTCTCTCAGACTTCCGGTAGCATAACCTCCCTATGCTTCAAGACTCTTACTATCACTCAAGACAAGCGTTATCACAACTAGCATTACTCCAAAACTAGCTTGTCAAATGCATGAGGACAGACTTTTATAGATGGAGAAGGGGAGGAAGATACAATGCATCAGGACACCCATTATGGATTGGCATTATCTCCAAAAAGCCGCTGTGGATAGATGTCAAGGATAGATGATGACTCTCGACATCTAGAAGATGAGCTTTATCCTCAAAAGACTTCATGACTTGAAGGGAAAAAAACATCTAGGCGCGCGTTTGTCAAAAATCTTTACCAAACTTGGTTGGCGCGGGTGTTGTTCTAAGACAGAGCGCCAATGGTCGCACCCTCTTTTGAGGATCTCATTGATTGGCGCGGGTAGTACATTGTGGACCCACGCTAATGGAAAAAGGGCACTTTTCAGGGATATTTTTCAGGAGGTGTCTTCAGGGCACATGAAGTTCATACTTAGGGGAACATAATGCAAGTGTTTTTAGGTTATGTCACTGCTCACAGGTCCCGGAATGAGTCCTCCAAAGTACGGGAAAGGGGTAACAGGGACGGTGACCAATGGTGACAAATTACTGGTAACAAGGTTGTTCTCGCAGAGAAGTAGTTTATTATACCTCTGATGTGCCTGTTAAGGTTTTCCCCTCACCTTACTCTACTTGACTGGGCTGACAAGGGTTAACCCAAAAACAACTGACTAGAGTAGGTGATACTAGTTAGCATGCAAGCATTGTGTTTTCACCAAGGTTTACTTCAAATAGTACGTATTTTCCATTGATGTATCATGGACTAAAGACAACAAGTTCTTACATAAGAGAGTGGACAACAGATAACCAAATGTTGATAGTTGTACAAGTCCTCTTGTAATTTACCCAGCTTGTTTCAAGAGTCATACATGGTTTCATGCGAAACTAACCTACGAACAAAAAACAAAACAAACAACAAAGAAAAGCAGAAGTAGAAGCAAAAGCGAAAGCAAAGCGAGTAAGCAAACAAGCAAGAAGACAAACAAACCAACAAAGCAAGTAAGAAAACAAGCATGCAAGCAAACAGACTAAAAGAAAACACTACTCCTACTCCTAAGCTAACGGTGCATGGGCCATATCATGTGAAGTGATACTTCCAATGCAGCCACTGTGCATTGGTTGACCCATGTTGGTGAAGGCATGGTTCGCAAACAAGACAATTATGCAAACCAGCAAACAAGAAAGATGTAACAGTGAAGACAAACACACTCTGAGTTTAAAAGCATCCACATAACAAAAATGAGTGAAAGCGCATGACATGCATTCTGTGGAGCTGCCATGGTGTTGTGCTACACTGCATGCAGATGTTGAGTGTATGCATTCTCTTAACTGTGACATGCAAGCAAATGTGAGAGAGGTAGATGTGTGCTTGCTATGTAAGATTCCTCCAATGTATGAGCGATGGGGTCGTGTAGTTCGAGTGGAGGAAAAGAAATCTGGGTGTTTGGTTGATCTTCAATGCAAAGCAGAGAGTGATGAGGAGCCTTGAGTGTTTCAACAATTTCCTGACCGAAAGTGAAACCAACCTTAGGACAGAAAGGGCCTGACATAACCACCAACTCGGGCTGAAGTGCCCCAACAGTCTATAGGGTTTCAACTTTGTTGACAGATAGATCATCATAGACCAGTGCCTTGGGCATATTAACTACAATTGAATCAACATCGTGATCAGATGAGGAAGTGGATAGATCAAGACAACCAAGATCAGATAATTCAGGATGTTTGTTGGCATCCTCATGATTTGATGAATCATGTAGAGGGGTAGATAAGAAGCAAATATGTTCACCCTCTATGTTTTCAAGAAATATAGATGACAAATTGGATGGATTTTCCAAGGAAGATGTGTCCTCTCTACACTGTAATGACAAACTAACATCCGACGTGTCATGTGAATGATTGGAAGTAGAAACATTCGGAAATGAGTTTTCACAGGGGAAATCAGTAGTGATAGAATCACAAAGGATGTCAAGATAAAGCGGATGAGGCACGGCTAGAAGGGAGTCATCCTTCACCATAGGTTCTTCTTTATATCCCTGCAAACACTCATCATGAATGATGACGTAGGTTGGTTGCACAACACCAACTCCGTCTACAGCTTGATGCTCATTCACAGCAGGTGAGGAGTCTGGAATGGAAGAGAACAAGACAGTACAATCCTGAGGATCAATAGAACATGGGGATGAAGGTTGAGGGAACAAATCCACGTGACAACCAACAAGCTTGCAAGCCAAATCTATGCAAATATCAAGAGCAGGTGGGGTGGGAGGATGTGACAGTTCAACATATGTGTGTGCATGATCTCCCACACCACTCCGGAGTGGTGGAGCTATTTGATGAGGTGAAGGTGGGAAGTCGCTTATGACAGAAACTGTGCCTACCTATGATTGCACAACTCCATCACCAAAGTGTGTTGAGTGAGGTTCAGATATGTGAAGAAGATACTCAAATCTTCCATCAAGAAAATCCCAATCAATATCATCTTCGAGGAATCGGTATGCAGGATTACAAAAGCATGTGTAAAACTGTTCAATGGATTTATCAGGTGTTTTTCGTACTTTCATAATTTCTTTGTTGAGTGCTTTACAATCAAAGTGATTAAAATCACGGCCTATCTCTACGACCATATGAGTAAGAGAATGAATATATTTTTCAGGCAGCTTGGCACACCAGTGCATTAGGTGCCCTCGAAGCCTATAGACGAATAGCATGCAGGTCGTGTATTCTTCAAAGATTCCATGCCTTTCGCATGAGCCTACAACGCCGACGCATGACTAACCCAGGCTGTCCGGCCTCCACCATCATATGTTTTATGAGACAAGTTATCTGAGAGCTTTTCTGAGATAATGAAATTGTTTCCATAAGACATACATTCCGGAAGAGCAACTTGATAGTTAGTCATGATAGATATGTAGAGATTCAAAACAAATGTGAGGACTCATCTTGTCATCTGGCCCTCCTTCTAGCACCAAAATGTTGATGGTGCTGGACCCTCCAACATGTAAGGGTATCTCCCCAGTAAGAAGTCCCAATTAGACCTCAGATCGTTTGGTGTAGGAGTCCCAGCAGTGGGTCGTATGGTAATGCCTTGACCGCGATTTCGCACAGAGACAAGTAAGATAACTCTGTTGGTAGCAAGGGTGTGACAGCTACAGTGAGCCAAGGAAGATGCATGAGAGGTTCTAACACATGGGGGTTGAGATGAGTGTGCCCCTTGGAAACCTGTGATAGCACGCAGTTAAGAAGGGAACACACGAGCAAAGATGCATCACAACATGGAAGTCAAGTTAGGAAGAAATTCAAAATGATGGTTAAACCAACAACACATTTCAGAAAGATTCATACATACATACATACTTACATACACAGATAGCTATACATGCATGCGTAAGAAAACCAATACATATATCATTTAGAGTAAACTAGATAGCATAGAATACAATACAACATATGCATGAAACGTGTTGGCTCTTGTTATATTAAGAAGTGTAAGTTCCGGTCATACAATACATCCATGTCCAACCACCAATTCTGATAGTGGAATGTTACAGCCACAACCGCCTGCACCTCCAAAGAGATATACTAGCTCTGCACAGTGGAGAAACCAAGGCTCATTACAATATTGTCCAATCTCTCTCCAAGATAGTCTTATCGGAAGCTTGGCTGACCAAAAGCCTCTACAATGAGCTATGAGGTTCTATTTATATCAAAGGGTGGGGTGACCCTTCACATTCCCCTTTGTGACAGTTCATCGACCCTCATGACTCTTCATCTACTCTATGGCTGTTACATCCAACTATTGACACTTGAACTTCCACTTGAGAAGACGTTACATTACAATGCACATGTGCCCATGTGAGACAAAATAGCTTGAGCAAGCCATGCAAGACATCACTGACACTCGGTCCATTGTGGTGAGACCAACTCTTTGGCATGCCTGTGATGGTGAAGGTGGTGAGCTGATGCCAATCTTGGTCGTTCGTGATGGTGTGCATGCGCTCCATGGTGACATCTTGCTGAAAGCAAACTCTTGCCTCTGTTGCATCCCATTGGATTGGTGTGGCTCCTCCATCCAAATCATCTGCTAACATGAGCATGGTCTTCTTGGGTGTGGCCGATCCAAAAACACAATGATGCATAGCGTCCGTGTTGATCTTCCAGTGTGTGTTGTTGGTCATGCGCATCAACTGTCAACTACATGTTTAGCTCCAGTTGGACTTGTTTCTTATCTTTGCCTCAGTGAGTGTGTTGAATGGGTAGGATCGCATGCATGCACATGATGACATGCATGCTGCTGAATTCCCTTGCATGCAATCAAAAACACTACTCACCATGTCTGCTCTATGCCAACTACTAGGATGGATCTTTAACTTGCACAAGCACAGTTTCATCCATAAGTGCATGTTCTGCACGCTATTGTACTTTTTCTTCCTTGAGTTGTTGCTTCAACACATGCAACTCCTTTTTTTGTTCCAATCTCTGTCTTCACACGATCTTCATGTCGCGCCGTCACCTCATAGCCTAAGTCTCTAAAGTTGTGTTCATCACAAGTGGATCTACTTAAGCTTACAACTTTGTTTCTCCTTTGTGTTGTCAATATCCTTCCTCTTGTGTTCATTGCATCCGGTATGCTGCCTTCAGCTGTTGTTCATGGTGCTACTTGTTGTGATGTTATTTCCATCATATCTTGATGTGCTTCTCTACGAACAACTTGATGTCTTCATGGATAGGCAAGTTCATAGACACTTGATCAACTTCATCCCCAAGTGTGCTCTGAACCGTGTCTTTGTTTCTGCTATCCTGGAAATCATTGTAGCTATGCTGCTGAGAGGCAAATGAATACCTATGATACCTAGAGACATGGCAACACTCATGGCAAGCAATCTATCAGTTGAAAACAAAAACAAACTTGAGAACTGACTTGCAACATACTTGTGTGACTCATCATGAAGGTTATGCAATTTTTGCTGGGAGGTTGGGAGACTGGCTGCCAAGAATGTGCAAGGCATAGTCTGGGCTTCTGGAAGGATGACTGACTATTGGAACTACACAATTCAAAGTCCAGTCTGGCTTCTAACTACTGGAATTGTACAATGCGCAATCTCCGCTAGGAATGGTTGCAGGCTTAGTGACTGGATTACACAATTTTATAGGCCAACAGTCATTGTCCCTCAGAATTGCAGAATGCAAGACTGGAGGATAGTCACTGGATAGAAATGCGCATTTCTTGAGAGGAAGACAGATCATTCCCTCTCAGGATTGCGCAATGTTGTCTTAGTGAGGCAGAGTCCAGGCCAAGGCTGCCCAGACTCGCTAACGGGCAATTGAAAACAAATGCGAATGTGAATGCATGGCGATACTAAGTGTAAGCATAAGTGAATGATTGTGCATGCAAACTGTGAATTACAGATTCAGAAAACAGAACAACATACATGTGGGTGAGGTGAGTCGTTGAATTGGTGACCGTTCGTGAAAAACAGTTTTATGCATGTGACAGTAGTGAGATATTAACGAAAACTTAAACGGTGCTAGTACAAGCTAGTATGTATCAAAACAACACAAGCGCTCACTGAAATCAAGCAGACAACATTCATACGAAGCGAAACACAAAAAACGCCAGAAATGTAACACAAGACAAGAAGAGAGACACAACAGACCGTGGAAAAAAAATGATGGTGTTGACAAGTCTTCCCAGAAAAAAGCAGATGAGGCAGTACATCAGATTACAGATTGTGTTTATGCTTTTGGACAACCAAAAGCTCTTGAGTGGGGTGGACGGTGAGGTAGGATGCAGCAGGGGAGGATGTCGAACCCTGGTCAAAGACTTGAACCCCGAACAGGGTTTGGGTAGGTAGTCGAGGCCTGTTCCCCGCACAGCTGCCGACGCGGAAGCTTCCCCCTCAGCTTCTTGCAACTGGCAGATGGAGGTTAAACCGTGTTTTGGCTTTTCCTTTGGTCGGTAAAGGTAAATTTTATTACTGTCAACTGTCTGCTGTTTGCAGTTTCCGTTTTCCTGGTCTGTCGGTGGTTTTCTCTCCCTTGGAAATTTCAACCATGGTTAAGCCTCCGAGTTTTTAGCACTGGACCCAGATGTTGAGGATATACTTTCCATGTGGGGCAAGGAAATCAATTCTCAGAATGTGGACTACTATTTTGGGACTGTCGATATCCCTAGTCTGGCGTCTGCATCTCAGTCGGAGATCCCTCAGGTTTTAATCCAAGACAAGGAGCCGGACAGAGAGATCCCGCATGAAGGTTTTGAGGCTGGCCCTATTCAACAAGTGAAAGAGACAGATTTGAGAGGGGTGCTCGCGGCTACTCAGCCCTCGGAGCCTAAGGGTCTTCCTCCGAAATCACGGTTTCCAAACCCTAAGGGGCTCGAAGAAATATCCCAGCTAAGGTTTCCAGCGGGTATTGAGCATTCTAGATTTCCAGGTGCTCCAGTCTCGATTACGAGGGTTTCCCTCTCTCGAGATTCTCAAGGCCAACCTGAGATTCAACCAAGCGACCACGGCACTTCCTTAGCAGGTGGGCCGGAAGAAAATGAAGGTTTGGGGGCAGATACTTTGTTCTCTAGGAATGTCTACTTGGGTCTTTCAGGACAGATCCCGTCCCTGTGGGAACCAGATACCCTTTGGGCTCAGCACAGATAACATCAGACATTATCGAGGATTGTGAAGGAAGAAGACCGGTGGTGGAAAGCTCAAGGCCAAGAGGAGCGACAAGGAAACAGAAAAGACCCATTGGAACACAGGTAATAACGGAGAATCTGGTTCTTGGGATGGAGGTATCGATGATAGAAGCTCTAGCGGTGGCAGATTGCACTTTGGTAGGCAGAGTCAGAGGTAAGCCATATTCATCTGCTTTTCTTCAAGAATGGGGCGAAAGAAGTTTCACTCCAGAGAGATCTGTAAATTTCGAAGCAAAGGTATTAGCAAAAGGATGGTTCAAGTTCAAATTTGATGACAGAGAAACGGTGGATTGGGTTCTGCAGCGTATATGGCATATTGATAACATCCCCGTTCTATTTAAAAAATGGTCTCCTTTGTTTGATGCCATTAAGGAGCGCACAGATACATTTCATGTCTGGGTGCATGCTCCGGGTTTACCCTCTCTTCTATGGACTGAGGAAGTATTCAGAATAATCGGTAACCGGCTGGGGGAAATACATGACAGCGGACATGTCATTCTTAACAACAAACAATTTGGCAACTGCGCGCATTCTTGTAATGCTCAAACCAAGCGGGGGTTTGGCACAAAAGGTTAACCTACAATTTGATGAATATGTCTATGAACAGATCTTAGACTATGAATTCCTGCCTTTTAGATGCCATTGGTGCCATGAGCACGGACATTTAGCAAAAGATTGTCCCCATAAGAGAAGAAGGAGACATTTTCATAGGACACCTGCTCACAGAGCAAATGCTCAATTCGATGCACAGACAAGGACGGAGCAGGACATGCCGGAGCCACAAGAACAAACGAATATGGAGGCAGAGGAGATTGAGAAAGGACCATTGGATGCAAGCGCACAGCCTATAGATTTGGAAGCAGAAATTGGCATAGATCAGGAAGCTGTGGAAGGGGCCGTCGAGGTAATAGCTAAAGAACCGGAAGCTGTGAAAGGATCTGTCGAGGAAACACTTCTAATACAATCCGACGATCCGGAGAAGGGTAAGTGCTCAGGGACTCCCTCCTCCTTTATTTCTCCTGAGCCTTCAAATGTAAATTATAATATTGCTTCTTCGTCTTATCATGAGCAAGAAAAAAATATTGTTGTAAATAGGGGCGACACTATATCAGATCCGAATGTGGAAACTTTAACTGAAACATTACCTCTCCTGGATATAAAATGTGAAGACAATTGGCCTCCTCTCCCTCTCCCTGTGACCCGGACCCCTTGTCCATACAATCTGAGATCTTTGGGTGGGAATCAAACGATTCAGGGGTCTTTAGGTGGGCTGGGCTTGATTCCTACACAGATTAAATCCAAAAACAAACGAGGCCGGAAATCTGATCTGTTCAAGGCAAAACTTAAAGCAAAGATGGATGTTGCAGATGGCAAACAATATTCCATCCAGGGGTTCTTAGAGCAGCACATCCCCCTGAGGGAGTTATCAAATGATCCTAACATCCTGGAATTGCAGAGGTTTGGCCAGCAAACCCAAAAAACTGGCCCTGAAAGAATGGATTTTCAACTCAAAAGCAGATGTAATCCTTCTGCAAGAAACCCTAGGGAAGGCTAAGAGATTGAACCTATGCTAAATGCTCT